>CAUYQG010056124.1:0-29163 GCA_963574415.1 Tarsius wallacei | reverse complement strand
GCCACCGCAGCCTCGACCTGCAGGGCTCCGGCGATCCTTCCGCCTCAGCCTTCCAAGTAGCTGGAACTACAGGCGTGCACTACCACGCCCGGCTAATTTTTTGATTTATTGTAGAGATGAGGTCTCGCCAAGTTGCCCAGGCGGGCCTTGAACCCGCAGGCTCAGGCAATCCACTCAGTCTCCCAAAGCGCGGGTTTACAGGCAGAGCCACCGAGTCCGGCTTACATCTTGACATTTTTAATGCCTCAGAAAAGTCATTCTCTAGTGATTAAAAACATGGAAGAAAATGGAAAATGACAACATGTCCAAGTGGGCTCATGGCCCCACTGTGAAGCAGAGATGAAAGAATATATGGATTCAAATACAAATCCATGCATAATCCTGCAGAATCTCCCAGAATATAGCAACATTAAAAGTAATCTGTAAGATAAATTTAACCAAAGAACATAATGTAGGTAGAATATTTTAAAGTGATACCATGGTTTCCACATCCCCACGCTCCAGAAAAATGGGAAAATGAGGGGTCAGAAAACAGCCTCATAGACCAGCTACTTGTTTTCTGTTTTTTTTTTTTTTAACAAAGAGTTACTGAAAAATAGATATACCCAGTTGTTTACATAGTGTGTATGGCTGTTTTTGAGCTACAATAGCAGATTGATTAGTTGCAACAGAGACCAAGTCCTGCAAGCCTAAATATTAAAATCTATCTCTTTAAGAAAAACTTTGTGGATCCCTGGTCTAAAATATATCCAAATATCAAATTGTTATGGCGGTGTTCCATCACAGTTAAGACACATTTTAAAAGACATGCAAGAGTTATGTTTGACATGATTAAGATTAATTGAAAACTTTTCACTAGCTTTGAGGGACAATTCTAGGGGTACAGAGTGCGTAGGCAAAGCACAGGCATTTATTGAATTACCCAAAATGAAAAATGCCAAGTGGCCTGTTTTTCTTCATTAGAAAACAGTCGCTGATACATGTACAGTACGGATTCATCACAGCAGCAACATTCTAATTGCAGACTGTGAAGAGTTCTAATTGAAATAAGATTAATGAAGAGCTATGCCAACCTCCTACGATATCACAATCTGCATGAACACTTAGCTTCTATGAGTCATTTTCTTCCCCCAAATAACTCAGATTAAACAATGACTTCCAAACTAACGGCAAAATTTCTGTCCAGATTTCTTTTTATGTCTTGCATCATGTTCCAGGATAGAGCACACAGAGCGGGACTCGTTTTCTGCCATCAGCTAATGTTGCCAAATGTCAGACATTTTATAAAGTTAAAGGGCAAAAAGTTTTAAAGAATTATTCTGCCTAGCAATCAGTCCTTGAGAAGGTTCAGGAAAACTCATTGCTTTATTGACTGGATTAGGAGGAATTGTCTTATCAGGTTCTAAAAACATAACCCAATGCTCTTAGAAATTCGAAATCTCTTATCAAGTATGTTTATATACATATATGTATGCTTACTTGTGTTTGATTGGACATATGTATGTATTTCGGAATATTTTTTAAATGTAACAGTAACTATACTCTTATACACACCAAATGTGGACTTTGCATGGTAGCAAAGTGGATTGAATTCAAGTGTTTGCAAACCAGGAAACAATTGCTAAAAAGAACTATTGATGTGTTTCACTTGCCCAAATAAGAAGTTCTTTCTGTACAAGTCAAAGGATTAGGGAAGAACAGAGACCTGCCAGTCCTGCAAACCAAGAAGAAGGCTCCATCCCTAGTCATCTTTCTAGTATCCTTCAGGGAGGGCATTCCTCAACCTGCCTCCTCTATTTGATCATTGGACTTGAATGGAAAGATGAGGCTTTTCTCTTATTACCTTGATTTTCTCTTTAAATTTGTTGTGAGGGGATATGGAACAGTTGTTAAATTGCGAAAACAGTACTATAAAATGTATTTTAGAGAATTAAAAATTCAGTTTTCTAGGAAAGGGTGGTAGGTAGCATGGGCAGTGTGCAGTGCCTTATGCTTATTGAGTTCGTGTTATAAAATGGATATTACAGCACTCTAGCATAGGTATTTATAGTTAATTTTTAAAATATTGTAGGCGTGCTCCTTGTTGTCGGTACATACCATAAGATTGTTGTCTCTGTTAGCTATCTTAAAATGGAAAGTCTGCAAGGAAAGGACTTGTTTTAATGAAATGTATAGTGAACAAAGAAAGCATCAGTGACTGACTAGCCTTCTACTCCAGGAGCAAATTTAAAACGAAAAATACATTTATGCAAAGAACTATTTTTAAAAGCTCCAGAGCAAGGTGCCATGAGCCTGAGAAATTGTCTCTTCTGATCTCTCAAGTTTTAATGGCTACCTAGCAGCATTCAATTATAAACTGGTCATTAACAAGAAATCCATTTGCTATTAGCAGACAGGTAAACAACTCATATTGGCATCAAAAAGTGCACAGAGGGCTATTTTATGGTATCAAGTGAAATTTAGGTTATATTAAGGAAAAATAGTAACACCACTGTATTTACCAAACTATAATGCCCTGCCTCTTCATACACATTGGAATACAGGAATAGACAATGGGGATGAACTATGATCCCTCATTTTTTTAAAGCACAGTGCAAGTAAAGCTGCTAAATGAGCCACGAGTCCCAGACTGTCAAAATTAAATCTCTAAATCTAGGATTTCAGAAACTTAATCCACTATTAGAAATTTGTCTTTTGACCAAGGATGATCAAGAAAGTTTACCTATGATTGTGTTCTATTATTTAAAATATGTACTTTTTAATTCCTTAAATTATATGTATTAAATAGGTATAGTCATATATTATATATTGATTAAAACAGGAAAAATACAAAATATATGTCAAGAGAATGTAAGTTTAATATAATGAAAGTTTCTGTGTTGTATTTCAACACAGTTTGAAATTCCTGCCTCTTTTTAAAAGATCTCTATCGGTTACTGTGATTGAAGTGCCAAAGTTATCCTCAACCTCAACCTCGTGGAATCTCTTAGGTGATTCTGCACCATCTTTACCAATTTATCAGGTAGAGCTTAGGAACACCCCCCCACACACACACACACACACAGACACGCAAAATGATCAAACACCTTCCAGCATCTTTTTCTCTCAAGGCAGAAGATTTACAGTTCGGAGTTTCAACTTGCAAAGAGAATCTTATGCTAAAAATCATTAGGAATTCTAGTAAAACAAAAAAGACATGTATTATTACAAGAACTTTATCCATTTATTAACTTCATATCACTGATGAACAGATGGCGAGATAAACATGCTTAAAGTTTAACCAATATGTTAAGATTCGTATTGCATTCTCTTGTGATTGTGAATGTTCAGTTTTGAGTTATAGTGAAGAAAAATATAAATATTAAATTCTGTCGTCAATGTCATCAGCAGGTTTGGAAAAACTTTTTACCTGGAATTATTTTTAAAAATAAACGTCTATCCAGTCCAGCTTCGATGGGCAGCATGGTTGGTTCCATGTTTTTGCTATTGTGAATAGAGCCACAACAAACATGTGTGTGGAGGTATCTTTTTTATAGAATTATTTGAGCTGGACTGGATTTTAAAAATATGGTACATATACACGATGGAATATTATACAGCCATAAAGAAGGACAAACATATGGACTTTGCAGCAAATTGGATAGATTTAGAGTCTATCATACTTAGTGATCTATCACAGAAACAAAGAACAGGGTACCATATGTTCTCACTCATAAGCAGACCTTGAAAATTATCATAATACTACAAGAAATGGATTGGCAGTAGTGGGAAACTGCCAGAGGTAAGGGGTGGGATTAGCAGTTTAGGGAAACCGTGGGGGAGGGGGGGCAGGGAGAGGGGAGGAAAGCACACCTCATCAACAAGGATACCTGCGTAATGAATATATGTATACCTAACCCTGAATAGTATCCCACATCTTTAAAATAAAAAATTTAAAAGCTAAAAAAATAGACATCTAACAATTAAAGAGTCTCTAAAAGAAATGATAAAGTTCAGGTGGTGTCCAAACCATCACTAATGTGCTCCTATTGATTTTGTGCTCAATGCCGACTATGTCCGGCCTAGAGGGAGGGGAATGGACCAGGTGATGTACACTCTAAACATAGTTTAGAAAAGTGCACAACCACTCCCTCGACAAGTTACCTCTTTCAGCATTTAATAGTCCCCACGGTTAAGCAAATTATATAATAATCATGTTCTTTCCTGTCTTCAGTCTAAGTCCTTGCCACTTTGCAAATTCATTTTCTCTTGTTTTCCTCTTGGAGACAGAGAACAGCTGGTTGTCATCTTCCAAATGCTGTAACAATCCTTCATATACTTGAAGACGGTAATTAAGTCATCCTCTCAGCTTTCTCTTTTCGAGAAACTCAGATTTCTTTCTAACACAAATTATCAAAAAATTGCCACAGTTGTGGACATGAAAATTGTTATTACATAGTCTTTTTCTGTAAACCCATCGTGTTTCTGTAAATACTTTTCCTCCAGAAGCAAAAGAAGCAGCACATTGCCTTGATGATTTGGGGTTCCCACTGCCGGGCCTCATCCTTCTTACAACACATCACCAGTGAACTTGGGTTCTCCTTTATCCACCCACATACACTTTGCTATTCTCAGGTAAACTTATGTGACTCTTACCTCCCTGTCACCTTTCACTTTCTACCTCCACCCCCTCACATTCTAAAATGAGAAAACATCACGGGAAGCAGGTTATTGGGAAGCCACAAACGAGTACAGCTCCAAATATCACTGAGGCTACTTAAGTCAAACGTACCTTTCTCAGCTGGGTGAGTTTTTCCCGTAGGATATTAGTATGGTAATAAGATTTTTAAACAACCAAAGTTTTATTTGTAGCCATATCATTTTTTTCTTTTTTAAATAGCACTCATTGCACATAGATGTGAAAGAAAAACATTAGGCTTACTGGCTATGTGGTCTTATTTAAACTTACATTTTCTTCATCTGTAAAATGGGAATAATAATAACGCATAGAGTTGTGTTAAGAAACAAATGAAATAGTACATTACCTGCCACAGTGTTGACAAAATTTTCTTCTCTGGTACCCAGATGGTGTTTTCATCCCTTGGTGTAGTGTTCCTCATGAAAGTACAATGAATTGATGAATTCATCCTCCTGGGTCACATATTTGCATTTGAAAAGGAGCTTTCTGGAGTTTTAACACAAAAAAGTGACTAATAATAAGCATTCCAAGTAGCAAGACAAACTTGTAAATACAATGTTTTGAGGCAAGATTATCCCATGAATAGGGCAAGCTAACTCACAGATGTGTGATTTCACCTCATATGGAAGGCATAAACATGTTTATTTAGAAACAAATATCCTCACTTTCAGTGATCTGAGTAGTTTATAACAAGGTTTTCTCTGAAATACAAAACCATGTATTTTGCATTGTATTATCGCACACTGGTAAAAAGGATAACCCTAATCTTGGAAAGATTTGACATGCCAATTTATCTGCACTATAGATCTGGAATATTAATGCATCAAGCTTTTACTTCATTTTGCATTGAAAAAAGTAAAACAATTACTCTGCTTGAGAATAGAATATTTCAAGTGTGAAAAAGTTAAAAATCATTTTAAAATTTTTTTCTTATTTGACTATAATTTAACTGTTTGTATTATTTCTTGCTCTCTCTCTCTCTCTCTCTCTCTCTCTCTCTCTCTCCTTTTCACCTTCTCCCTCTCCCTCTGTCTATCTCTGTCTCTTTCTGAAAATAAGTTGAGCTGTTAGAAGTAAGATCCACCCCCATGAAGATTTTAATAAATAATTATTTGAGAAGAGTTCTAATTTTGACAATCAACTTACCTGTAATTAATGGATGACTTTTAGAGTTTCCATGATTCCATGATTTAACTGTTTCCTAGTATCCATAAATAATGATTGATGGTCTGTTCAGTAATTAACCACTTAAATCTAGGGACTTCAGAGAAGAGGTGGAAGGAAAGTGTCTCATGAAGGAGACAGTTATCCTTTCTGTTAGAAAAAGAAGGCAAAATTAATTGTCTAAGCAGGCAATCTAAATGGCTCAATCAGCTACTAGATGAAACATGTCCTTATCTCTTGTAAGCTTAAATGTCAACGAATACAAGTCATCACTTACCTAAAAAGTATCCTTTTTGAGTTTAGGAAAAAGCGACCTATTTGTATACCCAAAAATGTATCTCATGTGCGAGTGGAGTTTGTGAGTGTCTGATGTTTGGAAGGGTGGGGTATGTGGAGATTATACATATTTAAAGTTACTTTCTGCTCTTCTCTAAGTGGCAATGTTAACTTACTACTTGATGATGCATTTTGTATTTTATTTGCACTTTTTAAAAACATCATGTTTTGTTTTGTTTTGTTTATAAAATGTTCTAGCCCAAATGGAATGGCCATCAACCTAACATCAATCTCCCACAACAAATGAACACTGAGGAGTGCAAAAATCTTGAGGTGAATGAGGGAATTAGGAGCATTTCTTCTAAGTATTTCATTAGCATTTTACCACTCTTATTGGCAACACTTATCCCATTCAAAGAAAGGATATAATTTGTTATTTGATTAAAATTTAATCAATGTTTGCAAGGGTTGTGAAATTTTTTTTCCAGGAAAATCTGAGTCACTTACCTCCTCCTTGGCATTCTCAGAACTGTGTGGAGGAGGCAGATGACTGGAAACCCATTAGATAACTAGCCAAGATGGTCGGATAGAGAAAATTAAGGAATTCAGAAGATCAGACTCTTAGGCCAGCAGAGACTAGTAAGGAACAGGGACAGATTTGTTCATCTGATTAATAGTCCTTCAGTTATAAATTAGAACTTTTATTTTGTTTGACCACCTGTTTCTTTAATATTGTTTGAAAGCTCTATTCCGTTTCTCCACCCCTGTTCTTCTGCCATTCAACCCCTTGTCTGTCTGACTTGTACTATATGCTGGTTTGTAAATATTGTATGTAATTTAGTTGCAATTTCAAAGGCTACTTTAGCAAAAATAAAATAAAATAAAATAAAATAAAACTGTCTAAAGACTTCTAAAGTTATCATTTATGACTTTTGTTAAATCCATTTTTTGAATGTCCTCACTCAATCAGTATGCCTTTCTTTCCCAGTGTTCTACTTTTTCAGGTTTTGCTTTTAGTAAGTTTTTTTTTATTCTTTTCATATATGACTCCTCAGTTTCCACTTTTTATCCTGTCATTTTTTTTCCTTGCTAAATATAGTCACTGGTCTATTAGTATTGCACCTATTTTATACCTCAAGCAAAATCCTTCAGTATTACACACATATATATTTCATTAATGCATGCATTAATTCCACAACAATTAAAATGTACCAGAGTTATACTGGTCAGTAGGGATGAAAGACTGGTGTACTTACCAAGAAAGGTCATAAATCATTTCTATCCATGTGGTGCTGTGTAGACTGATGTGATTCAGCCACAGTCCACACAGCACCACTCTCCACAGCATAGGGCAACTCTCTGCCTTCAGGAAAAGGTTACAAGAACATTTCTCTCAACAATCTTACCAAGAGAAAGGAAAGAAGATGGAAGGGAATCAGTCACTGTATGTGAAGGCAGCAGTAAAACAAAGTGCCAAGTATCAGACATATACTAGTGAAGAGAGAGCATGAAGGTGATGAGCCAAGTGTTCATTGCTTATTGGAGGAAAATGATTAACATGTATACAGCAGAAGGGCATAGGAAGCATAAAATGGTGAGTTTCCTTAAAGCAACAGTGCATGTGTCCAAAGAGCCAAGAGAATGAACTTAAGCAGGAGAAGTACGCCGCATCAGTCAGCAATTTGTTCTGGAAGTTATTGGTATAAAAACAAGAGTACATATGAATATTATTAAGCAAGTAAAGGAGAAAGAAGAGAATAAAGAGAAAAGTTAAGTCAGATGAAGGCGAAAGTGGATAAAACAAACTTGAAAGGATGTATGTTCTTAAGAAAAGGGAGAAAATTCAATTACCAGTGTAATTATTATGTACACACATATACACCTACGTGTGCTTTCATGTGGGTATATGGAGAAAGAGGAAAGACTAAAGACATTTCTTAATCATTGCATATATAATTGAGGTTAGTATTTGTGTAATTTTTGTAGAATTTATACATTCAGGCTATAGGTGAATTGAGATTCATGACTTGATGGGATAATGCACTACACCTGCCAATATGTGGCATTGAATTGCTTTTCAATTCCTCTTATATTCAAATAATCTTGCAAAAACATAAAAGTGCACAAGTAAAAGAAGTGAATTAGTGCATAATGATCAAATGTATCATGACCTTATTATTGTAGTGTACAGGCAAATATCTAATTCCATGAAGCATATGTCCAATTCAGCACAGCCCTTTCAAATCCACAATTCTGAATTTTTTAAGCAACATTTTTCACAAAGAGTTTGAATTTCTGCAGGAGTTAAATCAACCAAAATGCTAAACTTGGAAAGGAATTGTGTACAGTACAAAAATAAAGGGATAATTAAGTATAATATTCGAATACTTAGAACTGTTTACTTCTTGCAGGCAGTTATTTTTCCAAATAAAAGCTCAGGGTGAATTAATTGTTGTAAAATAAATACACAATCAAGCAAATAACATTTTATAATTCTGAAACAAGCATATAATAGAAGCCATTTCAAAGATGCCTAATTCAAAGGAACTGGCAATTGGAAGTAGACTTGAGAATTAGCAAACGTGATGATCTGGCAGTCAACATCTCCGGTTTCCAGTGCTTGAATGCACGCTATAGAAAAAGCACACAGGAAATTAAATATATGCACCATAGGAAAGATTAAGCAGGTGGAGAAACGAGAAAGGAGAATGAGTGAACAAGTCTAGGGGGAACAGGAAGGCAGGGAAACTGGAGAAGGAAGAAAAGAGGGAAATGAAAAAATATTCAGTACTCAGAAAACATATTTTTCTTCTTTGTTCAACATCTATTGATCACCATCAGCGTTGGCAAGTAGCTTGAAGCTGTGATCCTGAATTGATATTTAATTAAAATCCAGTTCTATTTTAATAATGTGGTAAACACATCACAATTCTGTATGTAAATAACACCAGCAGATGAAGGATAAAAGAAGAATCAAAACTAAGTGGTAGGAAGTTTACAAAGAAGGTTAGGAGTGAACCGTGCAGAGAAAAACAATAATTAAACTCTGCTTCCAATTTATTGTTATTGTGGCTTTTATTAAGATTCTGCTTTAGTCCAAAAGTTATTTTCTTTCTGTCTTGTTTGTCTTGCCAAGGAGGAAAATAAGCAGAGTTTATACTTCTCTTATGCATAATATCAGAGCCAAGTTCTGACCTCAGCAACCCACTCCCAGTTCTCCATGGGCTGGATTATTTTCTTGATCACACTTAATTCCCTCTGAGTAAAATTCTTTCCCAAAATTCTTACCCCTGGTTATAGTAAAGTACCAAGTAATGAGAGTTATAGTGAGTTATCTAGGGAACCATTTGGCTTCTGAGATAGATTCTACCAGTTAACCTAGCCAACTTCTTTGAAAATCTCTGTAATTTCTAAGAATCCTAGCTGATTCTACTTCACAGATGTGTTACCATCTCCTAGGTATGCATGTGCATATATAAAATGAAGAAATGTTTGAGGGTTCTTTGTAATTTATAAAATTCTTTCTAAACTCAAAATAATTTTGTCATTATCATGGTTAGTCTGTGTCATAAATCTAGACCAAGAAGTGGACTAAAGTGTGATTTCTTAGTGGCCTGAAATAGTTACAGCTGTAACAAAACTTGAGGCACCCCAAGTAAGGAGGACTTACTAAAGACCACAGCTTCTCTACCTCTCCCAATAACTGGAAAAATTTCCTCATAAAATAGCATAATTATAATTTCTTCTTTATATTCTCTTCCCATTGCTCCCTTGTGCCTCAGTTCCAGAGTGAGAAAATGGTAAACAAGCAGAAATGTCAAGTGGACACCTTCCTGTAGTTGCAGGGTTGAAAGGGGTAGGTGGAAATGTCTTCCAATTAGGTCAAAAAGGGGATGAAATGCACGTCTCCTGAGAGAGCACAGCTAAATCAGTCTATCCCTCAATGTCGCCCACCTGCCATCAGGCAAAGATTTCACAAAAACTCCATGACTTTGCAGACAGAGGAAGGGAAGCAATCATCCCTCCTCTCCTCAGACTCCCACCCTTTCCAAGAGCGCAGGTCCTAGTACAATTTTGTGCACCATTATTCTGTTCCAAAATAAGCAGCACTTAGAAACCCAAGACTGCTGCATCAGTTGATTCTCAGGGCAAAAAAAAAAAAAATCACCTTTATCATTCACATACATCTCAGAGACATATGCAGCTAGATGTCTGCGCAGGCAGTAGCAAGCAAAGAGGCTCGTTGTACTTAGTTATTCCACCCTTGAACTAGCCAAAAATTCAGAAAAAAAAGTATGTAGAAGGGGCCAAAAGGGAGTATTTTCTTTTCTCCAAGACTAGCAGAAGGAAAGTAAAGCCAAACCTCCAGCTCCGCAGCAGTTAGGCATACTTTAATTATGTGAATGGAAAGAGGTGTACCGATGCCAGAAACATAAAACAGACAGAAAATAAATTCAAAGATTTAAGAAAGGGATGTGATTTGGCTAAATTATTATTTCTGCCTTTCTGCACCTCCAACCCACTTTGATTCAAGCAGCTCACATCTGGCGTTTCACATGAAGTCTGGAGGAAAACCTCATTGAAGCGATGCTGAGAGGCTCTAGGCTGGGAACTGGGCCCATGTGCTCATAGAGGTGGAGGAAATCACGGAGCATAGTGGCCTGCCAGTCTCCCGTTTTCAGAGCTCAGGATTTGTACCTTAAGTAGCTCCAATTCAGCTAGAGGAAATAGATAAAGAAGATATAAAATGGTTACGATAAGTATAAATCGTATTAGATCCACTATATTAAAAAGCAACAACGTCATTACTCTGTGTTGATCTCTAGCCAATTAGGATGCTATTTTCTATATTCTTTTAGAATATCCTTATTTTTGAATTCAAATTTGTTTGTTTATTAAAAAATATTTTTTAGACATAAGATTTGTAAGGTTTTAATTGCAAAGTAAGAGTTGAGACTTTCTACATACTACATAACTGTGCAGGTCAAAACAAAAATAACCACATAGAAGCTTGGCCCACTGTGTACACTACACACCTTGTGTTAAAATGAACTCACCACTACGGGTCTCCCCTAATATTCAAAACTGTCAGGCTAACAAAATAACTGAGAGAAAACACTGTGTTCCCAGTAAGAGTTTTTAAAAATCTGGATGCATAATTTGAAAAACTAGATTGATGCATGGTATTCCCTCAGGAACTAAAAGGAGAATTTCTGCCATAGAAAATTCCATCTCTAAATTTACTCAGAAGGCTTGCTGCCAACATCTTGTATTTCTCTGTCCAAGTTTTATTCCCATTTATAAATGAATATTTCAAAGTGATTTATCAGAAGCTCCTTAATTCTGAGTCCAATCTGAGCTGATAAGATAGGCACCATAAATTTGTGAGTACTCCTGGGGTATTTCCCAGTTTAGCCTAGCTTCCAGTTGAGATCCTTTTGTGAGTTAGCTCTCATTATTTTCTTCAATTCTCAGGGATCAGTCAGAGCTTCAGTTCTTATTGCCTATATTCCCTTTAGAGGAGTTTTCAGATATGTCAGATTACTTGCTGTTTTCCCAAATAAAAAGAAAAAAAAGACCCCACAGACTTTTTACTTTCCTCAGGATGTCAGTGTCATATACACACATATACACATCTGATCGGTCAGGGACACGTTTCATACTTTGCACTCTAATGCTCTTGTATAGAGGGTCAACTGCTCCATTTCCCAAACTATATGTAGAGCTGTTGCCAAACGAACAAAAGATGCTGTGGTCAGAACAGTCAATGCTCTGACTGGAAGAAGAGAAAACACTAATAAACTTCAAGCACGGGCAGTAGAGGTGAAGTAGTCTCACTCAGTTAAGTGTCTGTCTTGTGTGTGCCAGAAGTAGTGAGCATTACTGCAAATGCAGGGCTTGTGAGGGACTATAGTGGAAGTAATTGGGCACCAAGAATAACATAATGAGGAGTAGATCACATAATAGATCGCATAATGCATTGGTCAGTTAATTCACACAGGTAAGTCGAAGAACCAAAAATATGTATTGTGGTATTTCTTTATGAGAAGTAAGCTAGTAGTCAGACATGTTTCTAAGGGTGCCATTGAGGGCTAAACAATCTTCAAAAACCAAAATACTGACATGTATGGCTGCTTTTTAATCACAATTCAGTCTAGTAAGCTGCACCTTCATCTCCTGCGTTTGTTTTCCACCTAAAGCTGTACAGTTTTTAACAGTTTTCAATTCTTGGAAGCTGAACTTTTTTCCTTTGAAATATAATGACACCATGAAAGTATATTCACTTTAGCAATTGTCTTTAATCCTATTTACTAATGATGGAAAAGCAGCCAGACATTACAGAACTTATGACCATGTCTACAATGGATTAAATCAACATTATTTAACAACATAGAACATACCCTATGGCTACAAATGTGTGTGTCTTTCTTTACAGCTCCATTAGTTTGGACCTAAACTTTGGCCCTTTGAAAATGTCAGTCCTACATAGGTTATAGAGATAGTCAAATTTCTTATTTTTGATTTATTATATTATTACAGTCACTGAATTGGTTTGAATTCACATCCAAGGGCATTATGTACTTGTACATTTTCACAAGATAAAGATAGAAATTGAGTAGAGATGAGATGGAGATGAAGATGGAAATTGGAAATAGACATTATTACAGATAAATGCAATATAAATCCTGTATTATTTCACACATCTGTCACAGCAAAGGGCTTTTTAAAAAGATAATGAATATCTTATTAATGCAATATCTTTGGTACTGTCTTAAAGAAAATGTTCCTAAAACCACTTTTAATCACCTTGTAATCTCTGTGTATTGTAGATTCTATTCTAGACTTGATAATTTTTTGGAGTTACCTTTAGAAAATAGAATTGCTAAAAAGTGATCATCAAGCCTTAAAATCAAGTGTAAACTCTTACAGCTTGGAAGAGAAGACACAGATTTTCATTCTATTAACAGATATAAAAACTGCAGAATACCATGCATAGCTTTCCTCAAGTGTTAATTGCATAGAGCAGAAACAGGAGGAAGCATCTGAACAGGCTATAAAGAAAAGAGAACAAAATGTCAAGTCAGAAGAGAAAAAGAAATGTAAATACATTGAACTGATGTGATAGAAAGTTTAAAAATGAAACTCAAATATACAAGAAGGCAGATCATTTTTTCTGTCATTTTTAACACTTCCTTGCTCTGACATGGTCTACAATGTTATAAAAGCTATGTTACTGTATTTAAACTTTTCAAGTACAAAGAAGCTTGAGAGTTCATTGTTTAAAAATGAAAACAAAAGTTAAGCAAAACTTTACCATACATTGAAAAAAGATTTCAATTCAATTTAGAATAGTACCTATTTCATCCCTGCTGATATTTTCCATTCATGTTGGCAAGGTTAATTTGTGTCTCATATTATTTCGCTCTCTACTCACTTCTTTTGCAAAGAAATAAAAATAAATGCAATCTCACCTTTGAAGAGTGATAATTATGTTTCTATCGCTTATATAAAAGATCTTAGTAACTCCCTCATGCTTGAGGCTTTTGAGGTATGGGTCGTTCACCTTTGTGACAGAAACATAATAACCATACTTCACAGGTGAGGTGTTCTACAATTGTGAATGGGAAGAGAACGTTCCAGTTCCTATTGGCAAAATACCCTCAACTGGAGGCCGGAAAAATCAGCTCTGAATCATTCAAGGTGCTAATTCCTCAGAGAGATGAAGATACTCATTTTCCCAGATAGCAGTTTGGGGACTGAGAAACTGAAGTATTATCTGAACATGGAAAACATACACACACAAGTATATCTATCTTCCTATCTATCTATCTATCTATCTATCTATCTATCTATCTATCTATCTATCTCAATCTATCTATACATATGTCTATATTAACACATGCATACATTATATACATATGTCTATATTAACACATGCATACTTTATATGTGCAATCAGTGTTAAGCAAGTGTTATACCTTGACCTCTCAGTGGGTTACTTACAATAGATAAAATTCCTTTTTCTCCATAATAGTCATCCGAAAAAGAATTAAAGATAACTATCTTAACATGCTTAAGACATTAAGCATCATTTTATAACGTTTTAAAATAATTATTTATTGAAGATACCTGAGTTATTTATTGCTATATTAATTTATCAATATAAATGAAATGCAACTGTCATTCATCTTTATAACCTGCCTCTATCTTTTGTCCCCATGAATTCACATGCCCAAAGTTGAGAGAAAGAACAGATTTATCTTGGTAGTGACACAGAACACCTGGAAAATAGACTTTGGCATGAGATGATTTTGCATCAGAGTACAAAGAACATCTCTGCCAATTTTTTACCAATTTATCCATGAACAAATTACTCAAATCGCTACATTTCAGTGTCATTTTCATAGAAATTGGGATAAACATAGGGTTTCTGTAAAGATTAAATGAAATTTTTCACATCGTATAATCAATGAGCTACCAGATAATCAAACAAAAAATTAAATTGCTATATTATATTAATTTTTAAGTCAAGATAACCCTGTTCTGTCCCAAAAGTTTCATGAAAGAAATTTGGCTTTTAGTAATATTTTAAAAAGTAGAGATAAGTCACTTAAGTTGAACATGTGAGTTGTGTGGCATGGATACATTTTAAAATGTATTATATAGGAGAAATTTAAAAAGTAAATTCTACATACTATACCATAATGTATTGGGAGGAACTTCATCCTTAATTTGGGGCAAATTTCATTGTGGAAGACAAGGTAATTCCTCATCAAATATCTCATGTGCTCCTCCTTCCTTCATATTTCTTATATTCACTTGTGTTTAAACTGGGACTTGTAATTATTTCTGGCCAATGATTAATAACCATGTATATATGTTGTTTCTTGTTCAAGAGTTTTCAGAGTGACTTGAGTTCTCTCTTGCTTTTCCCTAGCCTTAGCACAGAATGTCTTATGTTGAAATACAGAGTCATGGGATAGAAACAGCCTGGATTTCTCAGTCATGGTCAGAGAGTTTAACATCACAACACTTGAGGGAGTTTAGTTTAACATCACAACACTTGAGAGAGTTTAACATCACATTCCTGGAGGGAGTGATAAAGGAAAAAAAAACATACTTGAGAGGACAAGTAGAGGAAACATGAGTAAAAATGTATAAAGAATGCATCAAAAAACAACTTCCTGATCTAATAACTTGATCTAACCAACTTAACCTAATAATTCTACCCTGCAATAGCTAAAAATACATTCTTTCAATGCATATAGAATATTTAGCAAGCTAGACAACCTTCTGGGCCATAAGTCCAAATAACTTGAAAAGTGTGCAAACCACATTCTTTGACTTAGAAATCAATAACAGAATGATATATAGCCAATCCCTAAATGCTTAAAAATTAAATATATACTTCTAAAAAAGCCAATGGGTAAAAATAAAATTTTTAAATGAAATAAAATTTTAAAGTATTTTAAGCTGAACAAACAGCTTAGAAGAAAGTTCTCCAAATCAATGACTTTTGTTTTCACCTTTTAAAATGTTTTAAATTATAGAAATTTAAAGCAAAATAAATAGAAACGTGAGAAATACTTGAAAGACACAAACTACCAAAGCTCACATAAGGAAAAATAGATAACCTAAAAAGCCCTATATCTCTTTGGGAAGAAAAAAAAGTTGAGTTTGTAGTTGAACACATTCCCACACAGAAACTCCAGACCCATAGGGTTTCAGTGAATTCTAGAAAATATTTAAAGAAAAAAATACAAATTTTACTAAACTCTTCCAGAAAAAAAATTATTTTGCAAGGTCATCATACTCTGGTACCATAATTGGACAAATTCGTGAAAGCAAGTACTTACTCACCCCCATGGAACATTAATGTACTCATAAGGGCCTTGCCCTCATGACATAAACATCTCCCACTGGAGATGTCACCTCCCAACACTGCCACACTGGAAATCAAATTTTAACAAGAATTATGGTGGAAACAAAAAATATTCAAACTATAGCAGAAATTTAAAGAAAACTATAGGCATATAACTCTCATTTACATAGATGCAGAAACTATTTTTAAATTTTAGGAAATCTGATACAACAATATATAGAAAAAGAGACTATATTACAACCAGTAGATTTTATCCCAGGAATAGAAGATTAGTTGAGTATTCTAAGATCAGTCAGTGTAATTGACCATATTAACAAACACAGAAAGAAAAAGCATATGATCATCTTGATAATACAAAAATAATAATTTGATAAAATTCAATATACTTTTCTGATTAGAAGGTCTTAATAAACTAGAAACAGAATGGAACAGAAGGAATTCCCAAAAACCTGCAACTAACACCATATTTAATGGTAAAAGCATAAATAATTTTCCACTAAGAACATTAATAAGACAGGAATGTTCACTCTTACCACATATATTCAACATTTTTCTTGAATTTCAAGCTAGTACAATGAGTCAAATGAAAAGAAAAAAATTCTTAATGGAATGAAAGAAGTAAAATGTTCTTTATTTGACGACAATGTGACTACGTATGGAAAAAATTATGTGAACTTTATAAAAAAGGTGCTAGAACTAAAAAGTTTAGCAAGATTACAAGATACAAGATCAATATACAAGAGTTGACTGCATTTTTATATTCTAGCAACAAATAATCAGCAATTGAAGTTATAAAAATATAATTTATAATATCAACAGTATTACATTTATAGGGATAACTCTGACAAAAATATGTGAAAGATTTGTACACTAAAGGCTGTGAGACATTCCTTACAGAAATGTAAGCACACCTATATAAATAAAAAGATAAATTATGTTCAAGAATCAGAAGATTCACTACAGTTAAGAAATTTTTCTCCAGTTGATCTACAAATCAAACAGAAACTCAATCAAAATTGAGTACCATTTTCTGTAAGAATTGCAAAACAAATCCTCAAATTTGTATGAAATAATAAAGAAACTGAAACAACCAAAACATTTTTAAAAGAGAATAACAAACTTCTGTGAAAGAAGATAAATTTTCTAAAGTAATTTAATTAAGAAATTATAGTCTTTTCAACAAATGGTACTGGAATAATTGGAATAGACATATACTAAAAAGAAGAAAAAAGATGAAGTTGAAGAGAAGGAGGAAGAAAAAACTCTGATCCACACAAATATTAACTCTCAAAATGATTCATATACTTAATTGTAGAATCTAAAGCTATAAAACCTACTATACAAAAAATAATAGAAAATCCTTAAGCCTTTTTTAAAAACTAATCTTTCTTGTAATAACACCAAAATCACAATCCATAAAAATGTTAAAAACAGACTGGGCTTGGTGGCTCAGCCTGTAATCCCAGCACTTTGGGAGACCAAGACAAGAGGATTGCCTGACCACAGGGGTTCGAGACCAGCCTGGGCAACTTGGTGAGACCTACCTTTACAATAAACCAAAAAACTAGCTGGGCACGGTAGCGTGCACCTGTAGTTCCAGCTACTTGGAAGGCTGAGGCGGAAGGATAGCCTGAGCCCAGAATGTCAACGCCGGTGTGGCCCGTGAGCATGCCTAGCCTGTGCGGCGGAGGAGTGAGACTCCAACTCAAAAAACAAACAAAAAAAAATGTTCGAAACAATACAATTAATAATTGTATTTTCTTAAAACTTAAAGACATTTCTCTTTGAAAGGCAGTTAGAGAAAGAAAAGACAACAGATCATGAGAAAACAACTACGTATCACATATCTAATGAAGGACTAATATTCTCAAAATTCAATAATAAGAAAAAAAAATACGATAAAAACAAGAGCAAAAGATTTGAGCAAATACATTATGAAAAAAGAATATATTGAAGGCAAATAACTATATGAAAAAATTTCTTTTATTTTTTTTAGAGTAAAAAACCAGATTTATTGAGTGTGCTGCAAGGGAGCAGGGGCAGAAAAAGATAGCTGGCAACCAAAAAAATTTCTTAATAAGTGCAGTATGCCAAGACATACTGGCACATAAAGTAAAAAAGCGAGTTGGTATGTATTAAATACTGTCTTTATTTGAAATTTAATATTTCATTTATTGTGGGCATTTTGCATTAATTCTATGTTTAAAAATATTGTACTAAAGTATTATCTATCTTGATTACTGAGAATTTTGGCATCTTCTTAAATTTTGTGCCAAATGTTAGTGTCTCACCTCAGCATAGTTTTGATTCTACTTAATTAGTCATTAGATTAAAGTAAATTAAAGACAATTAAATATGTCTACACACTCAGTATAATGTCTAGCATTTTTAAAATGCTCATCTTTTTTAGTGTTGGCAAGGGTGTAAACTTACAGGAACTCTCACACACTGAAGGTGGGAATGTAAAATGTTACAACACTTTGAAAAAGTTTCTTTAAAAGTTAAACATACTGTTACCATATGACTAGACTGCTCTACTCTTATGTATTTACCCAAGAAAAATGAAAATATTTTTTCATAGAAAGACTTGTATGCAAATGTTAGCAGCTTTATTGGCAATTGTCAAAAACTAGAAACCACCAAAAATGTCCATCAACAGGTAAAAAGATTAACAAACTATAGTGTAGTATGTCCTTACAGTGGAATGCTACTCAACAATAAATAGGAATAAACTACTGATATGTAAAAAAAACATGGGTGAGTCCCAAAATAATTATGTCCTTTGATAGGAATTTTAAAAATTGATTAGTTGCTATTTGATTCAATGTATACATAACTCAAGAAAATGCTAACTAATGACAGTAATAGAAAGTTAATCAGTGTTTGCCTGGGGTGGGTGGGAGAGTTACAGGGCATAGAGCGGAGTGGATGACAAAGAGGCACAAATAAACTTTTAGTAGGAATAATATAAGCCTTGTCTAGATGGTAATGATGGTTTTACAAGTCAGCACATCTGTCAAAGCTTATGGAATTGAAAACTTAAAATTTGTACAATTTATTGTAGGTTAATTATACCTCAGTAAAGTTATTAAAAAACATATGGTTAAAAAGAAAGATGTCATGCTTTACTTTATTTCTTGATATATTTCACTTTAGAAACACCAAGGGAAATGACTGGAAGAATTCAATATTGGTCTCCAGGAAATACAACACAACCTAAGTTTAAGGTAAAGGAAGAAAGATGAATTATTTTTATTATAAGTTTTTATTTCAAAATTATCATTATAGTATATCAGTCTGATAAATTTAAAGGAACTATTTAAAAAAGAAAATTCCAATTTTCCTAAAAATTCTGAAATTTTCTGATAAGAAATTCTGCTGTGCTACATTATTGAGTAGTGCCCCAAATAATATGAATCAATACTAGACAGCAGTTTGAAAATAAGTCAAACTTTATTTTATTCTAAGAGCCACTGATTATTGGCCCTGTTGTTTATTGGAATTCTCTCGATGTGAAAATAATGTTATCCAATTTTCCCCTGAAATTGGAGTTCCTGAAATATTAAGAAACCAATACTATTCCCCAAAGAACTTTCAAAACATTGGTAGAAAAGTCATGTTTTTATGCCTCCTGGGAGGTCCCAAATATGAGAAATACTTCATCACTTTACTTTGTTTGATCACACCATATTCATATTAAGAAGAAAGAGGTAACCTCACTGTGTGGGCAAAGACAGCAGGCTATTGAAACTAAATAAGCCTCATTCACAACTGTTGTTAATAGTGACCTCTAAAAAATACTGGCTGTCACCATCATGCATCAAGGAGCTGTGTAATCATGGGAAACTCATTTAATTTATTTAAGCCTTACTTCCCCAAATAGTAAATGGAGAAATTGGACTCGTTCTCTGAATCTCTCTTGACTTTAGATACATTTAGTTCTATGATATGATGACTAAATACCATACTTTATTGAATCTAAAATGCCATTGATTGTAAGAAGAATTATTATTTACCACAAAAAAGTGAAAAACTACATTTTCCTGTTCTTTGGATTTTTAATTTAAATTTATTGAAAGAACATTTAAAAATGTATTTAGACCTAGCCCTTTAATGTAATGTAAATTAAATAAATTTTTTCAGGTATTAGCAAAAACTTCTTTGCATTCAAAAATTGTGTCTTCTGCACTACTTTTTTTTTTTTTAACTCCATCAAGTGCATGGTATGCTGCACTTTTTTTTTTTTTTTTTGAGTTGGAGTCTCACTCTGTCGCCCAGACTAGAGTGCAGTGGCAGCTCCTGGCCACCGCAGCCTTGACCTGCTGGGCTCTGGCGATCCTTCCGCCTCAGCCTTCCAAATAGCTGGAACTACAGGCGCACGCTACCACACCTGGCTAATTTTTTGATTTATTGTAGAGATGAGGTCTCACCAAGTTGCCCAGGCGGGTCTCGAACCCGCGGCCTCAGGCAATCCACTCACCTCAGCCTCCCAAGGCAAGGGATTACAGGCTGAGCCACCGAGCCCAGCTACACTTCCTAAAAAAGCATTCCACTATTGTTTACAGGATTTTCTCTCAGGCTACTTGTACCCATTCCTCAAGATTTCATATGTGTGCTTTCTTGGAAGAGTTTCAGACTAGAAACCTCATATTCCTTTTCTAAACAGTCCTTAAATAGTGTGTTCACTGACACATCAAGGGGATACACTTTTTCAGTTATGCCAATACATTCAAATATGCATAGACAATGACAACTACGGCAAAATTCTCCCCAGGCATCATTAGCTAAAAGATGCTCTTGATTTCAGAGAAATTAAAATATAGAGGAAAAAATACATTCATCTTAGAATTGATGAAATGTGACAATAGCAATAAAGAATCAGTGAAGTATATAAATTACTAACCTAGTACTTTATAGCAGCTGTACTAATTAAATTAACAAAGGCTCAGGACATATGCCCATGGACAATTTCCCTCCCTCTCTCTGTCTCTCTTTCACACACACACACACACACACACACACACACACACACACACACATGTGCCTTAAATAGACTAGGAATTGGGACGTGTGCAAACAGTACTCTTGGGATATGTGCAAACAGTACTCTTCATATAGGAAGACACCTTTATCAATTTACACAATTTCATCAGGATAGTAATGCTCTTAATCACATACTAAGTTATTAAATTGCAGTTATGCTTTGTGCAATAAAATTTGAAAGAACAATCAAAATATACATCATCATCTTAACCATGTGCCGGGTGTACATGCCCCTTACGTATACTAAGGTATGAATATTTGAATGCATGATTTCTATTTCTCCCATCATACTGATATTCTCACCAGAGTGAGCTACCTCTAACAGAAAATTTGTCTCTTGCTTCCTGTTTCCCAGTGGTCATCGTGTTTTGCCTGGTCAAATGAGATTCATCATATCTCATTGTTTGAATGGATGTTGGTTCCTCTCAGGAGGCAATAAGGACTGCTTCCTCTAAGAATTAGAAAAGCAAAGCATTGCAGGGTCATTATCAGTGTTACGGGGGGAAGGCTGTAAATAGGAAATAAATATACATGGGTGTTCATCACTTTTGCTGAAAATGAATAGGCAGGAAAAAATACCCAGTTGATCAGTAACAAAATATGTATTTACTTTTGCTTGCTCAAGCTTGGGAATGAGTGCAGAAGCAAGCTAGCTCTGGGACCAATTTCTTTCTGCCCTTGCTGCCCTGCAAATGACATTCTTACCAGACCATTAAGAAAACTGTTATAACTTCTAGTGAGACCACCTGCTAGGTCTCAGTGCTGGGACGATTACATCTATCGGAAATAATGACCCATAACTAGAATAAAACACATTAATAACATCACATTTACCCAGGATAATGCATTTCACCATTTTATATTGCAGAGACCAAGTTAATCAGTAAAAGCATGACCAAAAAACGAAGCAACTAACAGGCACAGAGTAGATAATGAATATAAAAGCAGAATGTTCAGGTTATTTTTCTTTTAGAACTGAGAAGATGTATAATGGGTAGTAATGGATGGATTGTTAGGTTGGGAATGGATAATCTCGCCTTCTGTCTGTGGCTTCATATGCTAAGGAAGATCTGGAAGTGCCTTCCTCTAGACATAAGAGAAAACATGAGGATGTGGGGTACAATGGGCAAAGACTTGGATTAGAAGTTGGAAAACCAAGGTCTTATTCCAGATGTGCTGTTAATGAGCTGTGTGACCCTGGGAATTCATTTCACCCTTCTGAGTCTCAATCTCTTATCTGCAAAATGAACAGCTTAAAGGAAGTGATCTCTGAAATCCCCTACAATTCTCATATGTTGTGATTCAAAGCAGAATGTCATCCTGACATGGGAATGCTGTGAAATGTAATAAAAATGCCTATAAAACCTTGGAGCTCCATGATCCTTAGAACTGCAAGCAGAAAGGATCAGACTGCAGTGGAATTGAGGAGACTCCTTTGACACAGTAGACCCAGGCCCTGGTAAAACACGTGTGATTTAGAGAAATGCCCACATCTGGACCAGAGTAGGGCAAGCCTCCGGTTCTTTTATTATTCGCTTTCTTAAGCAGGAGTCTGGGATGATTATTTCAGGAATTTTCATATGTAAAATAACATGACAAAATAAGCTGGAATAAAACTGAGTTTACAACCTAAATAAATCCCAAGTATTATAATGTAAAACATACACAATTTGACCTAACAATTCAATATGTGTAGAGGTTAAAGGAACATTAAAGTAGGAAAGTAGTTAAATATCTTAAAGTCCTCAATCTCTAAAACTTTTTGCTTTTTTTCTATAACTAAGCACTGTCATCTTAGAAAAACACATTTCCTAACTCACCACAACACCATTTCCTCTGTGACATAAAGTAACCAGAAACAATCACAGGAAAATGTAAATGATGAAGCCCAAAGGTCTAAAGGTCCCAAGACCACTGTCTCGTGCTTGTCTTATCTCCTTCATCCTGGTCTGCAGATACTCCATTCTTATGACTGCTGTCAATACTTTGGAGGAAAAAAGCTGCAGTGACCTTTTCATTTTAATCAAGATGCAAAGCGTGGAGTTGATTTTAGGGAGAGGGTAGAAGTAAGTACAGTACATGCTGGCATTTTACATGCAGAGCTGCACTGACACCTGCACACCTAACCCTCTGGGATATTAAAAACTCTAATCTTGCTACACAATGCTGTTTCATTTTAGCCTCACATTATTACTTGAATTGAATTTTAAATTAGTCCACTTTAAGAACAAATTACCAAAAGTTTAATTTTCCTATTCCAACAAATCCCACTGTAAGCACCAACTACCTGAAGCCAAGAGAGTTGTAGGTTTTTGTCCAAATGCAAGTGAAATAAAACATTAACATCAACTAATTCTTTCTCAAAATAAATGTGCAGCCCATTTATGCTAACAATCTTTGGTCAAGCTATATTTTAGCCAAACATATCAGAAATGGTCCTTAAGTCAAGCACCCTTCTTGTTACCCCTCAATAAAATACAGAAGATAATAGAAAAGCTGATAGCTTCTTGTAATGAAGGCAAAAGTGATTGAAAAAAGATGTAAAAATTAATGATATCTAGCTGACATTATTTAAATAGACAATGGCTCTATCAATAAAAAGAAGCCCTAACAAATGTGTTTCATGACAAAAATATATTAACCACTTTTCATCATCTGGAACCTTCATAAGTCAATAAGAGATAATACTTACTCTATTCTACTGGGGTGGCTTTTTGTATTTCTAATAGAATTCATTTAATTCTGGTTGCCATAGCTACAATAGAGTTCTAGAATGAGTTTGTTTCATCATAATTGCTGCATGTTCGTATATAAACAGTTGAACTCTACCTTCAACAAGCAGTACTCATTTGTGAATAAAGAAAATCCCTTATCATAAAGTAATTGAACTAAAATTCAAAATATACCATTGAGCCCTTGCCCTCCTCAGAGGATTGGTAAATATTTCTCAAACTTTTTTCTAGCATAGTTATCTCTGAAAGGCACATCAATAGTACAAGAAGAACTTAGAAGAAGATTTAAAATGTTTAAAGTAGTGTGGAGATTTATAGAATTCAAAATAATTTATTCTTGGCCTGTATCACAAGGCATGAAGAAAATTTTGATCTTCTGACTAATTGCAACACTTGGCCTATCTTTTTACCAGATACTTCTCAGTTCATGTAAATATTGCATTTGAACTATGTGCTTTCACAGCCAATTCAGTACCAATGATTCAATATAATTTTATCCATTTAAAAAGCACAACAGCCAGATAAATAACTGTTAAACCTACTATCTTAGTACCATTAATTCAAAGACTACAGGTAAAGGAAAAACTTGTTTCTTTTTGTTACTTTTTTAAGATTGCAAAGATTCAGAAAATATAGTCAAAAGGTAATAATTAGATCCTACTACTTGGGAAACAGTATATTTAGAAATCACAAAGAACAGTGCTTGTGCCCTAAGAAAAGCAGATACAAAAATGTTGTAGACAATCAAATATATACCAATAGCAACTGAAATAACAGTTAAGTCAAAGAAATAACTCTTTAATTTTTTAAAAAACAAATATCTTCTATTTATCACTAAATCTTTTCAAATGTATTTGTTCACTTGTAAAAATTTTACAGGGCTGCCTGTGAAATCTGAAAGAGCATATCATGAGACTGTGGAAAAACAAGAAACTCAACTAAAACCATCTTTTCCCATGTGGCAGTTTAAAACAAATAGTCTTAACTATGCTATTTTGTGAGTCATACAATTTTTAAATAACTGTTGATACCTTGAGTTATTCAAGAAATGAAAATAGAAATACTTTTGTTTGTTCACCTTATATTTTTTCTACTTAGTTAGAGGTTACTATTAAATGTATTCCATTTTATTTATTTTCTCTATTTTATATTTGTAGAATTTATCAGTATTAGATTGAATTGTGACCATTTTCATGACATTTTATTGATATGTATAGTTTTGAGCATGAATAGAACAATGTGCTAATAATACAAGAGGTACTGAGATAAATAAGGTACTTCATGCACAAAGGAACATGTACTGGACAAATTTTTTGTTTGTTTTTTGTTTTTTGTTTATAAAGACGTGGGGTTCAATTCAAGGTAGGTATACAAATGTTCATTATGCAGGTACCCTTGTTGATGAGGTGCCCTCCCCCCACAGATTCCACTACTGCCAACTCCGCATACCACCACTACAACCCCCTGGCAGTTTCCCACTACTACCAATCTTTTTCTTATAATATCAGGATAATTGTTCAAGGTCCGCTTATAAGTGAGAACATGTGATACTCAGTTCTTTGTTTCTGTGATAGATCGTTCAGTATTATAGACTCAAAGTCCATCCAGATTGTTGTGAAGTTCATGATTTTGTCCTTTATGGCTGTGTAATATGCCAAATGCTTTTATTCAGTCCTCTTTCGATGGGCAGCACGGTTGATTCTATGTTCTTGCTATTGTGAACAATGTTGCAATAAATATATGTGTGCAGGTATCTTTTTCATAGAGTGATTTGAGTTCCTCCATGTATATTCCCAGTAGGGGAGTTGTGGGGTCATATGGAAGGTCAATTTTTAGATCTTTTAGGAATTGTCACACATTTTCCACAGAGGCTGTACTAGTTTACACTCCCACCAACAGTATAGAAGTGTTCCCTTTTTACCGCATCCTTTTCAGCATTTGTTGTTTTCTGAGTTATTGATGATGGCCATCCTGACTGGAGTTAGGTGGTATCTCAGTGTAGTTTTAATTTGCATTTCTTTAATGACTAGTGAGGCTGAGCATTTTTTCATGTATCTGTTGGCTAGTCGTATGTCTTCTTTTGAGAAGTGTTTATTCATATCATTTGCCCACTTTGTAATGGGGATTTTTTTTTTTTCTTTTTGGCACAGTTGAGTTCCTTGTAGATCCTAGATGTTAGGCCATTGTTCGACATACTGTTGGCAAATATTTTTTCCCAGTCTGTGTTTCCTTTCTCTCCTGATGGTTTATTTTGCTTTGCAGAAGGTTGTCAGTTTAATGAGGTCTCACTTGTCTATCTTAACTCTTATGGCCTGGGCACTTGCGGTTTTGATCAGGAATTGATTGCCAGTTCCAATTTCCATAAGGATGTCTCCTGCATTTTCTAAGGTTCTTATAGTTTGAGATTTTATGTTTAGGCCTTTGATCCATTTAGAGTTGTTTTAGTGTATGGTGATAGATGGGGTTCTTGTTTTAATCTTCTGTGTGTGGTCAGCCAGTTTTCTCAGCATCATTTACTGAATAGGTTCTCCTCTCCCCGGTGGTTTTTGTTGGAGGCTTTGTCAAAGATAAATTGGTTGAGAAATTGAAATTTTGCTTCTGGAATCTCTATCCTGTTCCATTCATCTATATGCCTCTTCTTGTACTATTATCAGGATGTTTTGATTATAGTAGCTTTATAATAAAGTTTCAAGTTCGGGAGTGTAATGCCTCCTGCTTTGTTTTTTTGTTGTTGTTGTTGTTTGTTTGTTTTTTGCTGAGGATTTTTTTGGCGATTTGTGGTTTGTTTGTGTTTCCATATGAATTTGTATTGTCATTTCCAGGTCTGAGAAGAATGCTGCTGGTAATTTAATGGGCATTGTATTAAATCTGTAGATTGTCTTGGATAGGATGCACATCTTAACAGTGTTGATTTTCCAGTTCATGAGCATGCAATATTTTTCCATTTGTTTGTGTCATCTTTGATTTCTTTGAGCAGTGTTTTGTAGTTTTCATTGTAAAGGTCTTTTATGTCTCTGGTTAGGAAGATACCGAGGCATTTTATTTTATTTTATTTTATTTTATTTTATTTTTGTGGCTATTGTGAATGGAATTGTGGTTTTTATTTGGGTTTCTGTTTGTTTATTGTTGGTGTATAGAAGTGACTGTCTTTTGCACATTTATTTTATACCCTGAGGCTTTGCCAAATCCTTTATTAGTGCAAGAAGACTTTTGACAGATTCTCTTGGGTTTTCAAGGTACAGAATCATGACAACTGCAAAGAGGGATAACTTGACTTCCTCTTTTCCTGTTTGGATTCCCTGATCTCCTTCTCTTGTCTGATTGCTCTAGCTAGGACTTCCAAAACTATCTTAAAAAGAGGGGTGAAAGTGGGCATCCTTGTCTTTTTCCAATTTGGAGGGGAAATGGTTCCAATTTCTATCTGTTTAGCAGTGTGCTGGCTGTGGGTTTCTCATAAATGCCAATTACTCTCTTGAGGCATGTTCCATATATGCTTAGATGCTCAAGGATTTTTATCAAGAAGGTGTGCTAGAATTTATCAAAAGCTTTTTCAGCGTCTAATGATAAAATCATGTGGTTTTTGTTTTTACATCTGTTGTTGCATTTAATTATATTTATGGTCTTACAAATATTGAACCAGCCATGAATCCCGGGGATGAAGTCTACTTGGCCGTGGTGGATGATTTTTGAGATGTGTTGTTAAATCCTGTTTGCTAGGATCTTGCTGAGAATTTTAGCATCTATGTTCATCAAGGATATTGGCCTATAGTTCCCTTTCTTTGTTGGATCTTTACCTGGTTTGGGTATCAATGTAATGTTAACTTCATAAAATTATTTGGGGAGAGTTCCATCTCTCTCAATTGCCTGGAATACTTTCAAATAGGATTGGTATCAGTACCTCCTTGTATGTTTTGTAGAATTCTGCTGGAAAGCAAATGGGTCCGGGGCTTTTTTTGTAGGTAGGTTTCTTATGACATAGTCAATTGCCTGGATTTTATTCGGGGTCTTGATTTCTTCTTGTTTCAACCTGCGGAGGCTGTGTAATGTCAGAAAGTCCTCCATTTCCTTTAGGTTTTCGAGTTCGTTTCCATACAAGTATACATAGTAGTCTATGATAATCTTTTGTATTTCGGGGTCAGTTTGACTTGATCTTTTGCATTTCTGATTGTGTTTATTTGGGCTTTTTCTCTTTTTTTCTTGGTCAGTCTAGCTATGGGTTCATCAATCTTGTTTATCATTTCAAAGAACCAGCTTTTTGTTTGGTTGTTTTTTTGTACTTCCTTTTGATCTTCTATGTCCTGAATTTGGGCTTATATTTTGGTGATCTGGATTCTTCTGCTGAAATTAGGGTTTTGGTGGTCTTGCTTTTCCAGCTTCCCTAGGTGATTTATTAGGCTGTTAACTTGTGATCTTTCCATTTTCATCAGGTGTGTTTTTAGAGATATGAATTCCCCTCTTACTACTGATTTCATGGCATACCAGAGGTTTTGGTAAGATGTTTCTTCATTTTCATTTGTTTCCAGGTATCTTTAAACCTCTGTTTTGATTTCTGTGTTGACCCAGGAGTTGTTGAGCATCATGCTGCTTAGTGTCCATGTCTTTGTGGGTTTGGGGGGAAACTTTGTTGGTGTTGATATTTATTTTTATTCCACTGTGGCCTGAGAACGTGTATGGCAGTATTTCAATCTTATGGAATTTTTATGCTTAATTTATGGCTGAGGATGTGGTCAATCATAGAGTACGTTCCATGTGGTGATGTATAGAATGTATATTTTGTGGTTGTTGGGTGGAGTGTTCAGAAGGTATCAATTAAGTTCAATTGGTCAAACGTCATGTTGAGGTTCCAGATCTCCTTGTTGATTTTTTGTCTTGATGATCTGTCTAAGGTTGTGAGTGGGGTATTTAAGTCCCCAGCTATGATAGTGTTAGAGACAATACCTTTTTTTAAAGTTTACCTAGAAGTTGTTTTATGAAAGTTGGTTCTTCTATGTTCTGTGCACATATGTTTAAGATGTATATTTCTTTTTGATGGTTTGGACCGTTTATCATTATGTATTATATTTTTAAATTTTTGATAGCTTAAAGGGTATTTTTTCTGATATTAGGATCATGACTTCTGCTTTCTTTTGGGGTCCGTTCACTTGAAATATTGTTTCTCATCCTCTTACTTTGAGTGTCCTTTCTGGTGAAATGAGTCTTTTGGAGACAATATATTGTTGTCACATGATATTTTATTCATTTTGCCATTCTGTGTCTTTTTAGTGGGGCATTTATTCCATTCACATTCAGGTTATTCTTGAGATGTGAGAGCTTATCCCTGTCATGATGTTCTTATAGCATTTGTTGTTGCTGTTTGTTGACTCTCTTTGGATTTTTGGGTTGATTCA
>CAUYQG010056122.1:0-19482 GCA_963574415.1 Tarsius wallacei | reverse complement strand
AAGATAAAAGCCTTTTTCTAAGAACAGATTCAAGAAAAGAATGCCCACTCTCAGTCTTTTTCAATATAGTTCTAAAATTCTAGCTAGAGCTATAAGGCAAGAGAAAGAAGTAAGGTCATCCTAATATGAAATAACTAAAACTATCTGTTTGCTGATAACATAATTATGTATATATATATATATATACATACATATATATATATGGTCAAAAAACATGAAGACCAAAAATGCTCAGCATCTATAATCCTCAGGGAAATGCAAATTGAAACCACAATGGGATTTCACTTTACACAAGTCAGATTAAAAAGTAAAAAAATTTAAAAAAATCAATAGATCTGGTGCAGAGTAATGAAAGTTGGCATCCTTGTCTTTTTCCAGTTCTGAGTGGGAATATGTTCACCCTTTCTTCATTCAGGGTGACATTGGCTGTGGGTTTATTATATATGGCTTTTATTATTTTGAGGAATGTATCCTCTATGCCTATTTTGCAGAGGGTTTTTGTCATGAAGGGATGATAAATTTTATAAAATGCTTTCTCTGCATCTATTGAAATAATCATACAATTTTAGTTTTTAATTCTGTTTATGTGGTGGATCATGTGTATTGACTTGCATATGTTAAAACACCCTTGCATCCCTGTGATAATAATTACTTGATGGTGGTGATTTACTTTTTTTTTTAAATGTGTCGTTGAATTTGGTTTGCAAATATTTTTCTGATAATTTTTGCTTCTATGTTAATCTTGTGTATTGTTCTGTAATTTTCTGTTCTTGTTGTGTCTTTTCCTGGCTTTGGTATCAGAGTGACTTTGGCTTTGTAGAACAAATTTTGAGAAATTCCTTCCTCTTCAATCTTATAAAATAGCTTCAGTAAATTTGTTACTAGTTCTTTGAAAGTCTGGTAAACTTCGGCTGAGTTCATCAGGTCCTGGCTTTTTTTGTTGAGAAAATTTTAATTACTGTTTGTATCATGCTGTGAATCATTGGTCTGTTCATGGTTTCTATTTCTATTTCTTCCTGATTCAAGTTGCATGTTTCCAAGAATTTATCCATTTTCTCTAGAGTGTCTAGTTTGTTTGCATATTCATAATAATCATATTTGTATATGAATAATAATCTAGGGTGATCTTTTGTATTTCTGTCATGTCAGTTGAAATGTCTCCATTTTCATTTCTGATTGAACTAACTTGAATCTTCTCTCTTTGCTTCTTAATTAATATAGCTAGTAGTGTATGAATTTTGTTTATATCTTCAAAGAAGCATCTTTTGTTTCACAAATCCTTTACATTTTATAAAAAATTCAATCTCATTTAGTTCTGCTCAGATCTTCATTACCTTTTTTATTCTGCTAACTTTGGTATTAGTTTGTGTATGTTTTTCTTGTTTCTTGAGGTGTGATGTTAGGTTGTAAATATGCAATATTTTAGTCTTATTAATGTAGGCCTTAAGTGCTATAAATTTTCCTATGACAACAGCTTTGGCTGTGTTCCAAAAATTAAACCTATAGCTTTCTCTTCTTCTTCAGGAATACCTATGAATCTCAGGCTTGGATGTTTTAAGTAACACCACATTTCTGAGACTGTTCTGTTCTATTGATTCTTTTTTCTTTTTTGTTTTTTGATTATGTTAAATTGAAATCCTTGTCCTCTAGTTCTGAGATATTTTCTTCTACTCATTCTAGTCTACTGTTCAAATTTTCTACTGAATTTTACACTTTCTTAAATGATCCTTTAATTTTTAGAATTTCAGTTTGTTTTTCCTTCAAGGTGTTTATCTCTTTGGACAATTTTTAAATTCATGTTCGGAATAGTTTTTAAAAAAATTTATTTCTTTATGTTGGTTTTCAACATTCTCCTGAATCTTCTTGAGCAATCTTATAAACAATCTTTTGAATTCTATCACTGGAATCACAAAGATTTTATTTTGGTGAAGGTCCATTGCTGATGAGTTAGTGTGGTCTTTTGAGAGTGTTGAAGAACTCTAATATATATATATGCCTTGAAGATGATTTTTTGCCATCCAAACGTTCTTTGGGCCTTTTGTATCTTGATGTTTAAATCCATGGCAAGGTCAAAGATGTTTTTCTCAATTATTCTCTCAAGTAGGTTTTCTAAACCTATAGTTTTCTCTTCTTCCTCAGGAATACCTATGAATCTAAGGCTTGGATGTTTAATGTAATACCACATTTCTGAGACTGTTCTGTTCTATTGATTCTTTTTTCTTTATTGTTTTTTGATTAGGTTTTTTTTTTTGGTTAGGTTATATATAGTCAGAATTATTTTTCTGGTTCCTTCTCATTTGGGTAGACTTTATGTTCCTATTTGGGATTGGCAGGGAGCTGACATAGGCACTCTAGGGTTCTATTGGTTATATATAACCTTGATGTGGTGGGTTTCTCAAATATCAGCTGTAGGGTGCCGTCACAGGCTCAAGTCATCCGGAGTGTCTGGAGTGGCTTGGATAGTTGTGTTACCTGAGGTTTAGGATCCAACCTTCCACAAAGCTGAGGTATTACATCAGATTCAGTGGTCTGTGCTGTTGACCTCTGGGCAGCAGTATAACTTGCAGGAAGAACTAACTGCACTGGTGGTTGTGGGCTTTCTTCTTGGCCTGTATTGCTCCAAGGAAGTTCCCAGCCAACATAGGTAGTGGATGGGGGTATGGGGATTACCCAATTTCTCTGTTTTGAACCGTCAATGGGGGGTGTGGGAGAAAAGATTTCAATCTCCCCATCTGTGTGTACTCTTCTTGGTTACCCTAGTGGGAATTGCAAAGGAGTCTCTGGCCACTAGAGTGATACAGTTCTGAAGAGACTGCACACATGAGTTTTCCTTGGGAGAGAAATGTGTCTAGGTCAACAGGTCCCACCCATCTTCTCCACCTTTGCCTCAGGCAATCTTCTTTCAGAATATCTAAGTGCAGCCAGCTTCAGACTTCTCCCAGCAGCCCACCCTAGCCAGGAACTTTCAGCCACAGCAGAGTTTGCCTTTGGGACCATTTCCTCTAAGACTGACTAGTAAGCAGCCAACAGCAAAAGTTGGGTTCTTGGGATCTTGGGATATGACTGCTGGAACTTCCTAGGGCTTTTTTTTTTCCTGAACTGCTCCACATGGTGTTCAGCAGAGCATGCTATGGGTAAGGCATTTTCCCATGAGGGATTGATGTCCCACAAAGCTCAGGTGGCTTGCCAGATCAGTTACAAAAGCACATAATTTTTTAATTCTTCTCACTCACCTTCCCTGCTGCATCCAGGGGCTGTTGAGGTTTTTGCTGTGATCCATGGGTGAGTCTGGCTGGTTTCACCAGGTCAATTTTCCTCTTCTTTGCGCTATGTGATTATTATCATTACTTTGACAAGTCGTGGGGCATGCTGCTGGTCTTGTTCCCTTTTGGGTGTTGAGTAAACACTCTTTTTTTAGTTTGCTCCATAGGAGAAACACACTTTAGCTGCTTTTCTGTCAGCTATCTAATTTCCTCTCAAATAATTTTAAAATTTATATGAAACCACAAATGATTCCAATTAGTTAAAACAATTTAAAAACTGGAGGCATAACACCTCCTGATTTCAAGATATATTATAAAGAAACTTGAATCAAAACAGCATGGTATTGACATTTAAGAAAGATATATCGACCAATGGGATAGTATAGAAATTTCAGAAATAAACCACACAGTTACATTTTTGACAATAGTGTCAAGAACACACAATGGAGAGAAGACAGTCTCTTCAAAAACAGTGCTGGGAAACTGGTTATTTACATAAAGAAGGATAAAGTTAGACCCTTGTCTTACAAAATACACAAAACTCATCTCAAAATAAAATAAAGACTAAACTGTAATACCTGAATCCATAAAACTACTAAAAGAAAACAGATGATTAAAACTTTTAGACATTTGTTTGGGTAATTTTTTTTTTTGATATGCCACCAAAAACACAAGCAACAAAAACAAAAGTAGACAAGTGCAACTGCATTAAACTCTAAAGCTTCTGAACAGCAAAAGAAACACTTAACTGAGTTAAGAGACAACCCATAAAGTAGGAAATATATTTGCAAATCACACTTTAGATAAGGGGTTAATATTAAAGATATATAAGGAATTCAAACTCAATAAGAAGAAAACAAATAATCCAATTTAAAAATTGACAAAGGGCCCCATAAATAATTTTTAAAAGAATACATACAAATGACTAACAGGTTCATTAAAAAAATTCCAAATATCACCACCATTAGGGAAATGTAAATTAAAACCACAATATCACCTCACACCTCTTAGAGTGATTTTAATTTTAAAAAAAAGACACGACACATATGTTTTGGTGAGGAATTGTAAACAGAGAATCATTGTATACTATTTTTCATAATGTATATTATTATATCCATCATGGAAAACAGCAAGGAGTAAAAAAAAAAAATTATAAAAACTACAAAATGATAACTGAGATGATAAATGTTAATTAAATTGATTTAATCATTCTACACTGTATGCATATATCAAAATATCACACTGTTCATCCAAAATGTATACAATTTTGATTTTTCAGTTAAAACAATATTAATAATAAAATTACATTTAATATAACAAAAACCCACAAAAAGCTAATTAAATTGTTTGCCATCAACAGTCCCTTACCAAAGAAACTACTAAAGGATGTACATTAGGAAACAGATAAAACATTTTAAAAAAAAAAGTGACCAGGTGTGATAGCTCATGCCTGTAATCACAGCATTTTGGGAGACCAAGGTAAGAGGATTGCTTGAGCTTGGAAACATAGTGAAACTTTTTCTCTGTAAAAAATTAAACAAAATTAGCCAGGTATGGTGGAGCATGCCTGTAGTCCCAGCTACTAAGGAAGCTAATGCAAGAGGCTCATTTGAGCTCAAGAGTTGAAGACCGCAATGAGCTGTGATCATGACACTGCAATCCAGCCTGGGAAACAGATAAGACCCTGTCTCAAGAAAAAATAAATAAAATAAAATACCTAAGTTATAAGAAGTGAGTTTGTAGGAAAATTTATTTAAGAAATATCTAAAATATTATATCTTATTTAAGAGCCAAGAGATAACTAAAAACCAAGAAAACAATACCATATAGACAGGAGAGAAAGAAGTGTAAAACACCCTAATATCAGTGTATCTTTAAAGAAGATGGTATTTGATTGATCTTCAATTCTATGAAGTATGTATCTATACATTTTCAGACAAATTATCTAAGATTTGCTTACAAGGACCAAATATAATTTTTTAAAAAACCATGAAAGATTTTTGCATGTTTTTAAAAAAAGGTTATTGTGTTTTGTACTCTTATTTAATTCAAAATAGTGTTTAGGTTGGATTAGACAAAGATTCAAATGCAACAATTTTATTTAAAAGGTTATTTTTGGCAAAATAAGTAGGGTTGTAGGGAGGTGAGAAAGGAAAAGGAAGATAGCCAAGAAAGAGTGTTAACACCGTGGGAAGTTGAAGCCTACACCTTCTGGGGAATTCCGTGAGTCAATGGAAAACATTATGACTCTGAGTTTTTTTTTTTCCTGCAAGGAATCTAGAAGTTTCACTAAGTTCTATTAGTCATTTCATGAAAGTTACCTTTTTGAGACAAAGGGTGTAGGGTAGAAGAACACCTTTGGGGTCAGCCATTTGTGGTGAGATTCTGATCACTTGTTGACGGATGATTTCCCCTTACTTGTACCCCCAGCTACATATACTCTGAGGATAAGAGGGAACCCTCAAACTCTGCAGGGAAGGGATAGATTTCCTCTGGATGCTCATGGTCAGCAGGATATTTCCCCTTTGGCTGTTCTGTCAGACTGGTCTTTTACACACAGGACCCTATTAGATTGTAGAAGAATGAGTTCACCTGTTCCACCATCCATTGTTAGCTTGGGAGGGGTCAGGAGATTGTAGGTCTGGATAAACACCTTCTGTTGGGGAAAAGGGTAGTAAAATGCCCTGCTACTGTGCTGTTCTTCTAGTTCTTGGCCCTTAACCTCAGTTCCCAGCTTTCCTTTTTCCATCTTCAGAACTCTCTTCTGAATGGCACTTTAATGTTTCCAGGATTTATAATCATCCTTAGTGGGAAGGAGCAGGTATCTCAATAAGTCTATGCCATTGTGTCTGGACTGGAAGTTTGTGTTGACTTTTTAAAATGAAATATGTTTTCCTCTGTTTTAATTTGCAAAGAATCATTAAATTGTAAAAGCACTTTGGTTAAGAGTCTTTTGAAAAGTAATTTCAAAAACATTTTAGAGCTTTGCAGGCATTTTCCATGTTAGCTGCAGATACATAGCAGCCCACGTGTTTTGACAGGTTCTTGATTTCTACTGGAAATTGCAGGGCCATTAGCAGTGTCACTAATTTGCAAAATGCTCCTTCAGTATATTGTAAGAAAACATATTTAAAACTAAGTAGTGAAATATGTATGTGACATTTTTTAAAAATTGGCTTAAATGATGCTATTACTACATTGTGGTTTTTAAATGACTTGCTTATTTGTAAGGGTTCCTTTTAATTTGCCATGTCTGAGGAGACAGAAATGAGAAGACGCTAAGATATACTTTCTGATCTGGAAGAGAGACTAATCCAGTAGATCAGAGGGTGAAACATAAATATTATGCTTAAACAAAAAAGAGAGAACAATAAAGGAAAAGTGAGAAGAAATAGTAAGACAGAAACTCAAAATTATAGAAAGATGGAGGACAAATATGGAATGGAGAAACAAAATAATAGGTAGGTATTGAGTTTGTTCCACCAAGCAGTCCTCTGGGGATCATTACAGCAGATTTTACAAGTCCATACAAATCTCATTTAAATCTCAACATTCTTTTTTTTCATAAATTTATAAAACAAGATGAACATTCAGTTTCATAAACTGAGTATAGACAAATAGAATAATTTGATGAATACTAGCTATGTGGAAAGCTGTGCTGTACTGAGATTTAATTTAGTTTACATCTATTTAGAGAAACAAGTCTTATTTAAAAAATAATCCAAAAAGTTTTTGTTATGAAATTCTATAGTACATTTTTTCCTAAGATTTTCTTATGAAACTTTCCTTCCTAAGACCTCAGAACACTATCATAAGTTTTGTTTTCACTTTCTTCCAATGTGCAAGATATTACTGAGTTAGGAGAGAAAGTCACATGACTTCTTCAAGACCATACAGTTTACCAAAAACAAGTTTTATTTCTTCTTTACTGTCATTTAATAATCCCCACCCCATACGAGTTTTCTAAACATCTAACTACACACACACACACACACACACACACACACACACACGCAGAATTTATTATTACACACACAACTTTTAAAAGTGCATATACTATCCCCTTAATAAGTCCTTTCCTTTGATTAAGAAGGTGTTGATATGAGCAGTATGGGCAGGTGTATAAATAACATATTGCATGTCCTTATTTAGCCTTTTAATATCTCAATTTCCTGAATCATCATCTTTCTCAATTCTTTAATCTCTCCACAACGTAGAAATGAACTCTTTGCCTGAGCTATGAGAATTTTTAATGTTCCTTATAACGGTGGAAGGGGTATACTCCTCTTCAATTAATGTTGGACTAAACCACATCACTGTCTTTGGTCAGTAATACTCTGGCATGGATGATAGCATGCCAGCTCCAAACCCAAAAAAAGACACTGCACACTTCTGTTTGCTCTATTCTACTGCGATTGCCATCAAAACATGCTGCAAAAAGCATTAATCCTAGAATCATGACAGGAACATAGAGCAAACATGATCACAAATTGTAGCCACCAACCTCAGGCAGACCAAATCAGCTGAGTCACTCTAGACCAATAACCTGAAAACACATAAATATGACAATAAAGATTTATAGTAATAAGTCACTGTGTTTGGGGGTGATTTGTGACATGGAATTATTGTGAAAGCAGCTGACTGTTACAGAGTTGTGAAAATGAAATGTGTATATTGCTTACATATATCTGTGTGTATACATATATAATATGTATGTCCATATATACACATATATACATACAAAGAAATTTATAAACAGAACAATATTGGTCCAATCAACTTGAATACTTGAAGAAAAATAAATACATTTAAAGATATAATGTAGTCACTATTTTTTGGTATAATTTATTTTTATATATGCAAAATAATTACAATTGGAACAATGAGTTAACTATGCTAAATATAATGTCCAATTGGAAAAATTAATAATAATTCAATATATTTTGGGTGATAAAAAATAATATTGATTAAGCATTAAGCCAATCAACATGGTGGCATTATTTCCTTTCACTTGCATAATGAATTTGATAATCAAACATAGAATTATTTTCTCCCAAGGCTGAACTCATCCTCAGAACCTCCCAACATCATATACCACACATATGTATCTTTATTAACACAAGTTAAAACTTTTTCCATCCAGTTATAAAATCTTGGTTCTTAAGAGACCAACTAGGCTTATTACATTCCATACCTTCCTACTCAGTTTTACACGGAACTGTATGATAGACATAGAAGTTTGACAATGAAAAACTGTACTTGATTATAGTTCATTGTGTTCTCAAGTAATCTGAAGTAGGGTTTGTTATTCTGCAGTGTAATTTAGTAGCTTGTGTTGTTTTTGTCTAGACTATTATTTTAAAAAATCATAGGTCAGTATTCTAAAAAGTATGATTAATTACACAGACATATAGTTTTTTTTCTATGGAAGAAAATCAAATGTAATGAATGCATTATGGCGAGGGATACTTTTTAAAGAATATAATTTCTGTTCTTTTACAGACACTAATAAGAAAATAAAAAGGTCATCCACTGAAAGAATGTAATTGCAGAGCACATATACGATAGGGATTTGTATCTAGGAAATATAAAGAACCCTTAAAAATAAAAATCATAAGAAAAACTCATTTAAAATGGGCAAATAATTTAAAAAGGTGGTTTACTAAAAAAGATATGTAGGTAGCAAGAAAACACATGAAAAGTTTCTGAATATTATTAGTTTTTAGGGAAGTGCAAATTAAAAAGCACAATGAGCTAACACTACAAAACTTAGAAAGGCAGAAATGAAGAAACAAGAATAAAGAATGAAACTATCAAATTCTGGAAACAATGTGGAACAAGTAGAAATCTAATACATTGCTGGCTGGGACATGAAATACTACAGTCAATTTGGAAAAAAAAAATTGCAGATGTATCCTAAAACAAACATGCACCTATCATATAATCCAGCATCTACGCTCACGGATTTTTGCCTAGGATAAACAAAAAATAAAAACACATGCTCACAAACACAAATATGTGGGTATATATAGCTGTCTTATTTATAATTAACCAAACTGGAAACTGGTGAATGAGTAAACAAGCTGTGTTATGCCTTTCAGTAGAAAAATTACTTGATAATAAAAAAGAACAAACTACTGATAAATACAAAAACAAGAATCAATTCAAGTCCATGATGCTGAAGGAAAGAAGCCACACTCAAATGCCTGCATATTTTACATTGTATAATTTGTAGGAGGCCTATTCTTCAAAAATTAAGACTTTCAGTACAGTGACAGCAGTGCCTTAAACCATACAAGGGACCTTTTTAAGCACAGGGCCTTGTGTCCCTGTGTAAGTTGCAGTCCCATGAAGCTGGCGCTGACTATATAATTTCATGATTATGACATTCTCAAAAGGCAAATCTACAGGGAAAGAAAAGAGATCAGTTGTTGCCAGGGGCAGGAGTTGAAGGAAGGAGTTTACCACAAAGGGCATAAGAAAATCCGTTGGGTTGATGAGACTGTTCTATGTCTTGCTAGTCATGTGGTTACACAATTATATGTGTGTGTCAAACCTCATAGATCTGATTTCTAAACAGAAGATTTTTCTCTATGTAGATTATATAACTCTGACTTTTAAAATTAACTTATATTAAAAATTGTATATTAACATTTTATTGAAGAGTGAATACAAATAATTTCAGAGAAATGTGGAGCATCAAGCAATTAAGAGAAACAAAATGTAATAGAAAGAACAGGAATAATGATCAGGGTTGGAATATCATTTTAGCCTCTCACTAGCCAAGTAAAAACACTTAAGTCACTTATTATCTCTGAATCACAATTTCACTATCTTTAAAATGGAATAACTCCAGTATGTTAAACTTAAGGATTTTTGTGAGTATCAAATAAGGTAATGTGTTTTTTTAACTCACAAATTTTAAGCCCTCTGAAATCATTATTAGCAGTGGTAAGAAAAAGAAACTTCACACCACTTTTTTTCCCTCAGTTTTAAAAATTTGTCACTGATTGTGCCTACTTCTTATTCAGAAAAGGCACTCAACATCACAAATTCACTTTAGCAATCTTCTATAGAAGCATAATATATAACAGATTTTAAACCTGGAGATATTTACTTGTTTTCACAGTCAAATGATATACTCTTTGAAAAGAATCAATTTTCTCCCTGATGAATTAAATTTAATTCTCTTTTTCTCAATGTGGTATGTATCCCCCTCTTTCCAAGGTAGAAATGAATGTGCAAACCAACACCAATATTCCATTTTACTTTTCAATTTTGATACCTACCTTTGACATTTCTGTAACTGTCAAGTAGTATAAACAGTAAGATGAAATAGTATTTGATTATAAATACATGGGGATTAAAAAGTTAAAATTTGCAAAGTAATGGTTCTTGAGCCACTTTCCATATAAATATTATCAGATGCACAATAGTAGGTGCAAATCCTGGTAAATATACAGCTCAATAAATTATGACATGGCAAATTCTATAACAAAATATGACATTAATATTTGCTGTTCAACTTAAGTAAGAAGAATGAAGAAGTCAGTAGAAGAATTCTGAGTTCCTTTGCATCTCTATTGTGTCCAGTGAGACATACCTCCAAGAGTTGCACCTCCTCATACCACAGCATAAGTGTTTATTTAATAACATATTATCTGCTATCTGGTCTATGAACTCATTAATAGTGGAGTGTGTGCTTTTTTTTTCAGTTATAACATTTTGCTAGCACATGGTAGCTTTTTAAAAATGATTTTTGCTTTTGAGGTAAGGAAAACCAGATACAATTTTATTGGTTGGCAGAGAGGCGAATTGGATGAGACACTAAATAGAGTCAGAGTACTTCCATTAGTGTCCGGCTGTGTTTTCCTATTAATTATGCAACTTTGTATGCGAGACTTAAACTTTTATGAGCCCATTTTCTGAACAGCTAAGTGCCTAGAAAAATACTTACTTTGCAGCATTCCCTCAATAAATATCAACCTCATTCCTTAAACATCATCATGGACTACTTCAAGGAAGTATTATGATGGGCAAGTACAATAATAAATATAAAATGTAAAAAATTCTCTTGTTACATAAAGCACTATTCAAAGATGGCAAGACAGAAAGTGTGCTGGACTCTTGAATACAGAACTTTGACCAGTATCACAACTTCTGGTGTCCATCAGCTAAACTATTCTGGACATTATTTATAGTCTCTTTCGATTTTTATTATAAAATTAAGTGTTCTAAGTTTAATTCTAAATTCAGAAATATTATTTGCTTTAAGTGAACTGTGAGACATATTATATAATTAATAGAAGCTAAATATACCATTTACACATGGGCCATGAAAGTGCTCATGGGTCATTAGCACTTTTTTGCATTGTTATGTGTGGGTTTTCTTTTTTGTTATTGTTGGTAGAGTTCCTGTTGATTTTGCATTCATAAGCTTCTGTAACATTAACTTTTTACACTTATATTTTTCTCAACTGTATTATAAGATCTATACAAACAGGGTCATGGTTTATGTATTTAAAAAAAAATCCTATCCCAGGTAGTAGTTGCTTAATAGATATACTCAGTCTAATTTTTAAAATCTATATGTTTGTGCAATTAATGATGCTTTATAAAAATACTGACTCATTATATAGTTCAAATAATAAACAGGATAGAGAAAGATAACACAAGCTCCTAAATCTCACTGTAGAATAACTGACCCTGCTTCAAATTATTTAAGAACACAATGAAATATAATCAATTATAGTTATTCATTGTTGGACTTCTTGGTCTATTATACAGTGTAAGCTTAATTGTGTTATTAAAATGATACAAGTAGAGGTTCATAGAGATAAGACGAAAGCATCTTCCTGAGACAATTATAGCTCATTGTCCATTAGCCAGAATGAAGTAAGTTCCACTTTCATCAGTCATAACTTTTGACTCTGGAAAGATAGAAGGAGCAAAAGACAAAAATTAGATGCTCATGAGTCATCATATTTGTCTTCTTTGGCTAGACTCCAGAGCCAAAAAGAAGCAAAAACTCATCATGGCTCTGATTGTCTCCTTCTCACTCTATAGTTTTGAGATCTTAGCTCACTTTCTAAGGAATTACAAACTGACTTAATTACTGATGTGATTAGTTAAAAATACATACTCAATATTACCCCATTTCCTTTATTTGGCTTAATTATTTTACTTGTTATTTAGAGATTTCAGATTAATTTTAAGACAAACTGAGACAATAGTATTAGTTCTTTTTCACTATTATTTTAGTTTTTGATATAATTTTAAACAAAATTTAAATTTGACAAAATATAGTTTTTAATATAGTTTATAATTTTTAAAGTCACCAGCATCTATAGATTTCAGAAAACACCATCTCAATGATAAACTGTAGTAAGAAGATTATTTTTGGTAATGGATCATGGATTCAAACATGAACTGTGACATGAGTAAAAGTGTAATGTGAAGAGTTGGAAATTCACATTTACAAAAATCAAGGTAAAGGATTTGCTGACTCACGGTAATACAAATGTCCAGATTGCAGTTCAAGACATGACCTTTATTATTCATAAGTATCTTTTTCTTTGCAAGAAATAACTTTTGCACATAAAATTTTATGTATTTTCAGGCTTGGTTTGATCGCAATAAATCTTTTACTGAATATCAGTGGGGAGAGCACAAATGAGTAAAGTCAGAATATGTTTAACTGCAAATCTGTGAAGATATGACATTAGTAAGAGTGATTTATGTTTTCCACTCTCTAGCCTGTAAAAAGCACTGCAAATTGTTTTAACCAAACTCTTTCATCAATAAAATACACATTCTCAAAATGTAATCTGATTTGAAAATATTCCAATTTTCTTGTAATCTTTGGGAGTATGGCATAGATGAAGAACATGAACGTGTTTATCAGATAGTTATTTAAATGCTTTCTTTAATTTTCTGAACCTGAGCAAGTAATTTAATATTTTTGAGATTTGATTATTTATAGGAAACACATAAAATGTCAACTGTATTGCACTGTTGTCAGAATAGTGTTGGCATGTGTAAGATTTCTAGCATAGTGCCATGTATATAGTAGGCACTCAACAAATGTCATTTTCTTCCTTTATGTGGGATTTCTTGCCTATTTCCTAGATTTACTGATCTATTCACGTGATAGTTTTACATACATGTTGTAAATTATTACAGAGTATGTTTTTGTCAGTTGCCTTAGAAAGTGGGAGATACACATATTTTTTAAATAATTCTTATCCTTTTAGCTATAAAAATAAAGAGAAAAGACTTATAATTCTCAACTGAAAATATATGAGAAATTTCAGAGAGATCAAGCATTTCTATCCTGAGTCAATTAGGAACACTATATCTGCCCTTTTCTTCATCTTCCTTTGGCCTTTAATATACACTCAGATCACTAGAGTCACCACAAGTGGTAGTGGTAGGAAAATATAAAAAGGACAAGCAACCCTTGCCCTGAAAGCATTATTTTTTTTACTATTGTTGATAGAGCTCCAAATTACCTGGTGTAGGAGGATGGACTTCCTAATTAAAAAATCTGCATGCAGAAAGTTTATTAGGAGCTCTTTTGAAATCAAGACCTGAAAAAGGAAAAAAAAAAAAAAAGAGAAGGGAGGAAAAGGGAAGGAAGGGAAAGAGAAAGGGAAGAGAACAAAGGAGAAGGGAAATATGAAATGAAAAGACAAGGCAGAGGGAGAATTTGAGCAGTAAATGATTTCATGGGAAACCAACTGACTCTAAAAGGAGATTTGCCTGTCCCATGTTGCGGGGAGATCATTACTTGTTTGTATTTCTGCAATGGTCAGTCACGGGGTGCAGAAATTTTGACAAGGTTAATGGTCTTCCCAGCTACCAGGAAATAATAAATTCTTTGTTACTAAAAGTTGATCTGTATGGCGCATCATAGATCCCACCATGCTACCTTTCTGGACTTTTCCCTGTTGTGATGATTTGGGTACTCTCAATATTTCAAGATATGTACACAATGACCTTCACACATTTCTTTGGCTGATCTTTGCTTGCCCATCAGTTCAGAAGTAAAAGACTCCTCAGCATACTGATTTATTGTCTGCTCAGAGCTTATATACACTTCATCTCTCAAGAGATGCCTTGAGCTCTTCATTTTGCTAGAGATGCTAAGTTAGGTCTTGCCCAAAATACCTCAGTAGTGCAACCACCCATGATGCAACAAAACAAAGTAGATTTTGCTGTTCATCATACCTATCGACTAAACATGGGTGTGTATATATGTGTGCACATGTATGTAGAAAAAAGATAGAAAGATAACCTTTCATCAGGTTTCATTTGTTGTTGTTGTTTGTTTTTTTAAGAGAAAGTGGATATAGGTGGATATAGGCTCAGAAGTGTCTGTTTTATTCAATATAACAGGAAGTTCTAATCTATTATTATTTATATTATTTCCCAGATTGAGTAAACTCACTACAATAGAAAACAAAAGTAGTTTTTCATAGAAAATTTCTATCCTTCATAACGGTTGCTGCTTCTTTGCTTAATATTTATAGTTGCAATTAATGACCGTATTTAAACATCCCCTCCTAAAATTTTGGCTATTTGCAGCATCTAACTGATTTCCCCTTTTTGTACTTATTAAGCTACAGGAATTGACTCAAAAATAATATTTCAATCTGAGCTGGAAGGTATAAAGAAAAGAATTTCATCATACAGATGTGGTTTGTACGATCTTTATCAGTGAAAAGCACTAATTGCTCTCAATAGGGTACAGACTAGAGAAGACAGGCAAAGGGGAATGCATGCAAGAGTGTGATTGGGATAACAGGGACACCTAATACCCTTTCTCCTTTGCCTTCAGTTTACAAACACCAGGAAGCTACTATTCTTCCTTCAGATTGACATGAGGACACCATAAACAAATGAGATTCTTTCATTATAGAAAGGCTTTCATCTCATTACAGAATATGCTTTCATTACAGAATAAGTTTGACTTTTGGAACAAGTCAAATTTTCAAAATTTAGTTACATTTTGTTGCGAATTGTTCAATTAAAAGGTTTTTGCATAGTGCCTTTTATTCTATCTGTGAGAAATCACAACACTTAAATTAAGTTGCTCTTGATCATCATCCTGTGTTTTTCTAATAGGTACTAATATTGTGAAAAAAAATGAAGAGGCAATGTCTAAGCATGACAAGTCAGGGAATGGTATCAACCAACAAGAGTGTTTGGTTTTTTTTATGAGACATTTCTAATTCAAAATAATACAATAATTTCTACAATACTACTTATTACCTGAGAAACTTTGTCTTTCTTTATCTGCTGGTGTCTCTAAGCTCTTATGTTTCAAAGGCTGGTGTCTCTAAGCTCTTATGTTCCAAGAGCCATTGGATTTTTCACAGAGAACATGGCAAAATCATGATATTTTTCTCTGAAATTTTCTGTATATTGCACGTGGTTAGCTTTATTTATCTTGACAAAGCAAGGGACAGTATTACATTGTGACATAGACTGGCTCTAGCATATTAGAAAAAATATACTAACTACATGAAAATAAATTTCAGCTCTGTGAATGAAGCTGCATTTTCCTTCTTGAGATTAGGGAAAGATTTATTTATTTATTTATTTATTGGCAATCATGCTACCATGCCAGAAATATTTTGTTTTCCATCTTGTTGGTGTCTTCTGACATTCCTCATTTTCCGTTTATTGCTTTTTAATTATTTCATTAATTTCACCTATCAGCATGAAGGATAATGCTCATTCAGAGTATGACATTTCTCCATTTGGCAAATTGTTGTTATAGAGGATGTTGTCGGTTTGATGTGGAATTTGATAAAATATCTTGTTTAAATATTCAAATTTTAGATTTTCAAAGCTTATATATATGAGAACATTTCCTAATAAGGATTATTTGGAAAGTTCTAGCTCACAATATTATATGGCATCCAGTATTAACAATAAAGAAAATAAGAAGGAAGTCTGGGATGGGAGAGATTGTTGAGAATACGTTGTGACATGAAATAAAAATAACTCTATTTACAGAAATAGTTCTGTGCTGAAATAATGTTTACAAGACACCACGGGAAGAAAAAGAGCATGTGCTGGAGATGTATATGATAACTGATGAGACATTGGATTTATTGTCTGTTTGGAAAAAAAGTCACTCATAAAAATTCAAATATATTATGCCTGTTAGACATGGTGACATCTAAGACTAAATTCAGTGAAATGAAGGACCCTAAAGCTCTGCCATTTCTGGATTATCAGGTCAACTTAATTCCAAGGGGACCTGCCATTTTCGTGGGCAATAACACCCAGATGATGTTATTGTTAGATACAATTCATTCACTGCATACTATGAGGGGAAAAACAAAACAAAACATATTCTCTAGGGAACAGATGAGAGATTTTCTCCTCTTTGAGAACAAAAAATTAAAAATGGTTTTTGAGCAGGGAAGAAAATGCAAATTTTCTTCTTTAGCAAATAATAGATTGAGCTTGATAAAGGGATCTGAGACTTTAAAGACCCTCTGAAAAATTCTTGGGAAAAGTGAATAAGAACTATAGACAAATTAGATATGGAAAGAAGTGAGCTTTCTCCTCTCTCCTCTCAGAAAAAAAATAAATCCCACAGAAATGTATGATCTTTCTATTCTCAGTTTTAGTAGGCAACTAATCAGCTTACAAGTATAGGCACCGGTATACTTTATAGACATGTAGATTTTTTAGATGTTTTGTGATATAGCTCCAACATATTTGAATTTACACTACTTTTTTACATACTGCTTAACAAAAACTGTATACGTAGTTGAAATCTTCACTCTATTTATATAGCTAGGTACAGCCATTCCTGATAAGCAGCAAAATAGATCAGACGAGATTTACACAAGACAGAATTCTATAGATACATTTGAGCTCTTGATATAGCTGCCTCTGTGTCATCAGCTTGAACGTGTCCTCCAAAAAGCAAAAGTGGTTGAAATGCTACACAACATAAAAAGAAAAGGAAGAACCCAGAGGGGAAACCTTCGCAATAAATCTGCCCAAGAACTTTGTGTGGCTACAAATCCATGTGGGGATGCACCCTTTTCCCCTTAGTTGCCATAAAGTTTTTCAGATAATATAAATGATATATCAGAGCACTAACCTGGAGAACACAAGTCCTGATATTTTTTTTTTTTTGAGTTGGAGTCTCGCTCTGTCGCCCAGATTGGAGTGCAGTGGCCGCTCCTGGCCACAGCAGCCTCGACCTGCTGGGATCCGGCGATCCTTCCGCCTCAGCCTCCTGAGTAGCCAGAATTACAGGCACGCGCTACCACGCCCAGCTGATTTTTTGATTTATTGTAGAGATGAGATCTCGCCAAGTTGCCCAGGCGGGTCTCGAACCAGTGGGCTCAGGCAATCCACTCACCTCAGCCTCCCAAAGGCGCGGTATTACAGGCTGAGCCACCGAGCCCGGCTACAAGTCCTGATCTTTAAGTCTTTTTAGCATAAGAGAACATTCAACAGAGATAATAATATTGGGTGGGATAAGCATTTGCTAAAGTTTTACATGAAAAAACACCATCAAGCGCATTCATTATAAGAAAATATTCCTATAACCTCATATTATAAATTTAAGCATGTACTCAGAACAGTTTCAAAATCGTCCTGATACTAACAGCGTCACCCTGTCAGTGGTTGCTGACTATATCTTACTGTTGAAATGTCAGCATTACTTTTAATCAATGCATAAATACATAAAGAACTCATATAATTTTTCAATGAAGTTAAAAAGTAAAATCTTTCTTCCCTTGTAGTAGAATAAATCTACACTTATATTATTAAAAATTTTTCTGTTTGATAATTTCTTCTTTAAAAAAGACCACAGTTACTTATATGCAAAGAGTTATATTGCACCAGATATTTATTTTATTATAGTAATTGATCTAGTCAGGTGCACTAGTTTTGAAATAAATTGTCCCCACAACTAGATAATAAAATATCTGGGAACAGGAATTATGACTTACTTTTAAAAAATATTATTTCTGCTTTGTCTCTTGTGCCTGTGCATAAAGCTCAGTCCCATCTCTACTGCTCTGTGTCTTATTCTCAAGAAGGTCCAAGTGGCTTAGTCACAGCCTCTTTTACCCAGTGACCTGCAGGTACCGGGATATTTTAGGAAAGATGCCGGGACACCAGAAAATGATCATTTTGAATTAATGAAAGAGAGACTTGAGATAGGACAATATGTTGTCTCTAGTCTCAGAAAGAAAACATCTAGTCTCAAAATCAAGTTTAAGTTTTTTGCATGTGCGAGATCTAAGATGACCACTGGGGAGTAACTGACCTGTACCTTTCTCACAGAAAATAACAGAGAACTTGCCAGTAAACTCAGGCAGTTTGAACAGTTTTGAATAGAGGAAGCACAACGCATCCTGGAGAGAACTTTTGAGAAACATAAGGAATAAGGAGAAGAGAGTCTGGGCATCTAACATTGGAAAAGGGTGTGGGGAAAGGGGACATCCTGCTGGGAACCAGACACACATAAGACCTACAACTCTGTCTTGTATGCGAGAGGAGGTGAGTGCTCCTGACATGGTCTGAGTCAACTCCCCTCCTCCAACCCATGTGTGGATCATTGACCCCACATGAGAGGAGACCCGATTAGGGCACAGCGACAGACTGCGAAGCCCATGGGGTATCAGGAACTCACCCACACACTAAACGCCTATAGTCAGTCAACCTGGAGATCACCTTCCCTACTGATAGTGTCCAGCTCCCAGGCCAGGAAAGCTTGCCTGCCTGGCACACTCACTCAGTTTTCTTTTTCCTTCTTTTTTCTTTTTCTTTTTTTTTTTTTCTGATACTCACTCAAAATGTGCTTGGTTATCTTTGACCATAAGCTTCTCATGCCCTCAAACAATTATTCGGATTTCCAGACGCATAGGGTCTTCCCTCTTGTGAAGCTTTGCATTTGCATTTACCAAATTCCTGGGACATTACCAATCTGAAATCACTTTTAATTCACCATTTGATTTTAATGATATGAATGGGGTGAATTCTTAGCAAGGGCAGGCATTAGGTCTTAGAAACTCAGGGATACAACTTTTTCTCCTACCTTCTCCATCTCTCAACAACAAGACCACTATTCTCACAATTCTAGAAAGATGAGAACTGGAGAATGGTTTATTCCTGGTTCCCCCAGATTGTGAAGAAAACATTTGCAGTCTTTCCTCTGTGTAAGGTGTCTTGGGTT
>CAUYQG010056120.1:0-11790 GCA_963574415.1 Tarsius wallacei | reverse complement strand
AAACCTTTATAGGAGTTAAAATAGATATAGGATTTTAGAGTAGCCATTTTGTTAAGAGATTGTAATCAGTTGTTCCAAGAAGAGCCCAGCCTGTATTCTGGACTAGGCCACATTCCTTAGGAACTGGTTTGAGCTATAATTAAGAGTTTTGTATAGCTTAGATAGAATCAGCTTAAATACAAAGGAGTTAGGATTAACTTTAGTCGTTAAGTGTTGTGTATGCATAAGTTTTAAAAGTTATTGATCATTAGAATATTATATTAGAAATGTTGTATTGCTTTTCAGGAATATTAACCAAGCATGAGGAACTGTAAGATAATTTTGGGGTTGCCCTCCCTCATGCTTGAGGAGGCGCCTGATAGGTGGGAGGCAGCCCTCACCCACCTCGCCTTGTGTTCATATAAACGTCTTGTGATTTTATTGGGATCGTCCTTCCTCATACCTGAGAAAACACCTGGTGGGTGGGGTGGGTGCCCCTCATCCACCTGGCTTTGTGCTCACGTGAAAGTCTTGTGATTTAGCCCGCGAAAATTTAGGATAAAAGGAACATGAAAACCTCCATTAAATGGCTTCTGCTCAATCCGTTTGAGTAGTGGTTCATTCTCTTTCTTTCTCTTTCTCTCTCTCTCTTTCTTTCTCTCTATATCTATCTCTTCTGCAAAATCGGCTCCTGCACTAGTCAGGAGTCTAGCTTCAGTGTATCGGCTCCTGCACTAGACAGGAGTCTAATCTCTTTGTTCCCCAGGAATAATCGCTGACGCCACCACACCTTTCCAGGGACACTCTAAATCTCTCTGCGGGGGCTGGTCCCCCACACTATCTCATTATGTTCCAATCTTCTTTCAGATCTCTTAATATGTTCTAGTCTTCATCATCTTTGTACATAATGATTACTACAGGGTTGTTCCTTCCTTGAAATCTTCCAGGACTACTTTAGTTCTACATTTAAGTCTCAACTTACCTTTAATTTTCTTAAATAACCTTTTCCTAATTTACACATTTTAAAATCAGGATCTTTTGCTTTATTAGTATTTATTATACCAAATATAAGTGAGCAACAATTAGCCCTCCTTTGTTTACTTATTCTGGCTCCTTGCACAGTATCTGAAATGGAAATTATTTACCTAATTAATTAATGGGATCACTATTGAACTACTAGAAAGGGATTCCAGCATAATTTTCCATTAATATCAGTCATTATATATTACATAGTTGGATGATTATCTACTATAGACTAAATTGTATCCCCGCAAAAATTCATTTGCTGATGGCTTATCTTACCTCGTGTGACTACTTTGGAAATGGAACATTTAAAAAGGTGACTAAGGTTAAAAAGACATCATAAGGGTGGAATCTTCATCCATTACAACTATTGTCTTAATAAGAAGAGATGAGCTTACTATCTCTCTCCACATTAAAAAGTGAGTATACTATTAGAATGCAGCTATCTGCAAGACATAAAGATTACTTCCACCAAGACTTGGACTGTACTGAAATGATGTTTTTGGAACTTTCAGTCTCCAGACTGTCAGAAAATAAATGTCTGTTGTTTAGAGCACACAGTCTACGGTGTTTATCTTGGCAGTCTGAACTAACCAAGACAGATTTTGGTACTGAGAAGTGGAATACTGATGTAAGAATTACCTAAACACATAGAAGTAGCTTTTGAACTTGGCGATGGGTAGAGACTGGAAGAGTTTAAAAGTATATGATAGAAATTTGCATGCTAAAGGTGATTCTGGTGAGGTTTTAAATGGAAATAAAGAATAGGATATTAGAAACAAGAGAAAAGATTATTCTTGCTACAAAGTAGTCAAGAATTTGACTAAACTGGACACTGGAGTATGTTCTAGTATTTTGGGGAAGGAAGTAGAACTGGTGAACAATAAAATTATGGAGTTAACTATGAAGATTTTTAAGCAAAATGCTGCAGAAGCAGCTTCGTTGCTTCTGAATATTACCAGTAAAATGAAATCCGAAACAGATGAATTGCAGAAAGAATTGTTAACCAAATAGATCCAGAATATGAAAATGTGGACAATTTTCAGCCTATCTATATTGTACAAAATGAGAAAGCTTGCTCTGGAGAGAGAACACTAAAGATGTGGCTTAGCAATCATTTGATACAGACATGGATACAACTCATGGACTTAGCCATTTCAGCAGGAGCTAGGAATAGAGATGAGATTTTACCAGCAAATACACTGACAGTTTTAACTAAAGGGAACAGAGAACGTGTACCCAAACTTTATCTGTACAATGGCCATTTGTATACCTAATCCTGAACTGTATCCCACATCTTTAAAATAAAAAAAATATGAAGAAAAGATGTCAGATATCCTGAATCTTACCAAAGTGGATCATAGAGCTATTTGGCTGAAAATATGGACTGTTCTTCAAGGAAAGGGAAAAGCAGTCCCAAAGGAGAGTCAGAGATTCTCAAGACTACCACTTCCGCTACAGGTTTAATGGGCAAAGCTGTTTTCTTTCTATTTCAAAGGGGAAGATCACCTGCTCTATTTCTGAGGGTCAGAATAACCACATTGAATGCTTTAAGAGTGGAGCCACTCCACAGAAAACCACACGAATAGGGTTATTACAAAAGGTTGAAGTGGCGAGGCTGCTCTGTAGAGCTGTAGGGGCAACTTTAACACTTCAGTAGACCCGGAGGGCAAATTATTAAACTAGAGAGCATTAATAGAGCCTCAGGATCTATTGGAATTTGTTTTGCTAGGTTTTGGAATTTTTTGAGAACTTGCACCCATTCTTTATACACACACACACACACACACACACACACACACACACACACATATATATCCATTCTTTATATATATATATATATATATACACACATATATATATATACACATATATATATATATTGCACCCATTCTTTTTATATATATTTTATATATATAGCCTGTGAAAAGGATGTAAATATGGCAGGACCAGGGTATAATAAACTGAATTGTGTTGGTCAGAATTTATATGTTGAAATCCTAAACCCCTATGTGATGTTATTGAACATATGGTCTTAATGGAGGTGATTAAGGTTAAATGAGGCCAAAAGCTTGACATTTTAATCTAATAAAATTAGAGTCCTGGCAAGAAGAGCCACCAGAGATTTTGTCTCTTCTTCCATGCACTCAGATTGAGGTAAGCCATGTGAGCACATTGTAAGAAAATAGCTATCTGCAAACCAGGAAGAGACTTTTCACCAGAATTCACCCTTGCTTGGACTGGCCTGTACTATCATCATGTTTTCTATCTGACCTATCCTTTACTCCAGTAAACCATTAAGCTTCAGATTTTACATACATAAATTTTTCCTGTGTCACTTGATAACATTCTGATGCAAGACACACTACTACAAATTATGATTCTTTAATACATGTATGCTCAGTCTGTCCTGACTTATTACTGGCCACCCTTATTTCAATTATGTCAAATTGACCCCTTTAATTAAAAATAAAGAACAATACTCAAAACATTGTCCAGTCCCAAGAGACTGTGCTATGTATATGAAAGACAAAAGGGACATACATATACTCTATTTTTTATATTACTGAATACAAACAAATGTATGCATTTCTACACAAGTATGGGAACTTTTTAAAAATAATAAACAGAAAGATATATGGATAGAAACTAAAATCATGTCACTGAATGAATAAAAAAAATCCAATCTGAAATAGACAATGATCTCATAAGATAGAATAAATTATAATGAGACTGAAAGGCAGCATTTTCAAAACCACAAGTTTTTCTTAATATTAAAGCAGATTTATAGCATACCTCAAAATAAAATTTTTGAATATTATTTGAATACCAAAAACAAATGTAGATTAGCGAAATGAAATGAGTCATATAAAGTAGTGAAGATATTAGGTATAAAAAACTGTCATATACTGAATTAAGATACCTGCTTAGTAAATGATCAGAAAAAAAACGCTTCTATAAAATGTTTTTTTCACATAAAATTTTAGTTATTCTTTTTATCTGAATAGTTTGCTATTACTTCATAGTACCTCTGACAATGTCTATTGAATTTGATGAATGCATTTTTGTTCAATGAAAAACAGTTAAAAACAATCAAAAATGTGTAATTATCCTGATGTACTCTAAATTTATAGAAGCATCTAAAAGTATAATGGATGAATCCAGGGATATTCTATTTAATTGTAGCTGTCAAAATAGAGGGTTGGACACTATTTAGCTATTGGAATAAAAGAATGATGAAAAGAACTATAATCCATCTTTCTAAAGCACTACAATAATTATAAATAGAAACAATGAAATGTAGTTCTAAAATTAATTCAATAACAGATGGTCAGGAGAATGGTTAGTGAACTCACTAATGTAAATAGAAGTATCTATTATAATATTTAAATATGTAAGAAAGGGATTGACAGTAGTGGGAAACTGTCAGGGGAGGTGGGATGGGATTGGCAGTTGAGGGAAGCTGCTAGAGGAGGGAGTAGCATACCTCATTAACAAGGGTACCTGCATATTTAAAGTTTGTATACTTAGCCCTGAATTGTACTCCACATCTTTATTCTAATAGAAATAAACAAATAAATATGGTCCCTACAGGGAAAATGATCTAATCCTTCTTTCAAGTCCATAATTTATTCAAGAAAGAATTCTTATCAGCTAAAATAAATGATTGGAGAACAAATAGCATATATAAAATGAGAGCTCTAGCATATTTTTATTCAGTTTTTTTCTAACAAACATTTATTAATCATCCATTATGAATTAGCCATTGAGGAAGACACTATAATGCAAGATGACAGTTCCATTCTCACAGAATTAAAGTAGACTGGAAAAAATAGAAGAGTAAATGAGAAAATATAGATATATACAGAGGATATATAGGTAGATGATAGAGATAGAAGAGAAAGACAGAGAAAGAAAAAGAAAGATAATTTAATAGTATCTATCAGTTTTAAAGTGTTGAAGACATTTCTTATTTATTCAGATAGAGGGAACAGGTTTCAGAGAAGATTCTACAGGTGACACCTGAATTAAATACTAAAGGTTATATCCAATTGAGGATAAGGCAAATGCAAAGGCAGAAAAATGTGAAAACCATGCAGCACACAATTAACTGTAAGTAGTTCAGTGTAGCTAGCTCATAAAGTAGAAATGACAATTACACTGTTATACTGACTCTCATCTTAAAAAAAGACATTTAGTTTTATTTGATAGACCCATGTTCTTCCCTGGGAAATGATGAGAATAGACCCTTTAGAGTTTCTTACAGCTCCATTTCTTTACTACTTTTTTTTTTTTGAGTCAGAGTCTCACTCTGTCACCCAGGCTGGAATGCAGTGCCACGCTCACGGCAACCTCAGGGTCCATCCACTGGGCTCAGGTGATCTTTCTGTCTCAGCCTTCCAAGTAGCCGGAACTACAGGTGCGCACTATCTCTCCCGGCCAATTTTTTAAAATATATTGTAGAGATGAGGTCTCACAAAGTTGCTCTGGCTGTTTTCAACTCCTTGGGCTCAGGCAATCCTCTCACCTCGGCCTCTCAAAGTGCTCGTATTACAGACTTGAGTCACAAACAAATCAATGGAATAGAATAGAGATGCCAGAAATAGACTCATGTAAATATAGTCAAATAACGTTTGATAAGAGAACAAAGACAACACAATGGAGCAAAAATTTGTTTTCAACAAATAGGACTGAAACAACTGGATTTCTACATGCAAAAAAAAGATCTAGACATGGATCTACCCATCACAAAAATTAACTCAAAATAGTTTACAGATCTAAATGCAAAATGAAAAACTATAAAGCTCTTGGAAGATAACATAAGTAAAAATCTAGATGACCTTGAACATGACAATGACTTCTTAGATACAACAATAAAAACATGATTTATGAATGAAATAACTGATAAACTGGAGTTTGCTAAAATTAAAAAAAAAACTTATGATCTGCGAAAGATTATGTCTGAAAATTGGAAGACAAGTCACAGAATTGGAGATAATATTTGCAAAGGTTATTTCCAACACAGAATTATTATTAAAAATCCACAAAAAATCATAACTCAATAACAAGAAAATAACCCAATTCTTAAAATTGGTCAAATGCCTGGACACCTCACCAAGGAAGATAGACAGATGGCCAAGGGTATATTAAAAGATGCTCAGTATCACATGTCATTAGGAAGCTTCAAATCAAAACAAGAAGATATGACTACATAAATATTAGAATGTCCAAAATCCAAAACACTAACACCACCAAATGCTGACAAGAATATAGAGCAACAGGTGCTCTAATTTCTTTCCGATAGAATACAAAATGGTACAGTCACTTTGTAAGAGAACTTAGCAGGTTTTTTTGTTTTTTTGTTTTGTTTTTTGTGTAAAACTAAGGATTGTTTTAAAAGTAAGCAAGTTCGCATGGCCATCCTTTTAGACGCCACCACCAAAACTGACGCTTTCTGTGAACGTTAAGCCCAGGGGTTTATATTTTCTGTTTTTGAACATCAGATGAATGAAATTATGCAATAAGTATTATTTTATACTGACTTCTTTCAATAAGCAGAAAGCTTTTAAGATTTATCCAGATTGTTGCATTCACAAATACTTTCTTTTTTGTGAAGCATATTTCTTTGGCGAAATATATCATACTTTGGTTTTCTACTCCTGGTGGATGAATATTTGTTTGTTTCCTATTATTTGGCAATTGAAACTGCTATATGCAATCTTTTATACAATTTTTGTTCATTCTTTTATTTTCTTTAGGTACATACCTAGGACTGGAAATTTGAATTACATAATAAACAAAAGGCTTAACATTATTAGAAGTTATCAGCCAATCAATGAAGAGGTTTTTCATATTATGCTCACACAATCAACGTATGAGAATTCAAGATGTTTCACATCCTTGTTATTATAGTAAGTTTAAAATGGAAATTAATCAGTTTTCATTTGCATTTCCAGTAGAGTTAATGCAATTAAGTACTTTCATCTAGAGTTTATTGGCCAAGTGTATATACTTGTTTCTAGTGTGAAATGTCTGTTCAAATAATTTGCCCATGTTTTAAACTAATGCGCTAGTATTTTGCTTTATGATGGACTTATAGGCTTGCTTTATACATTTCAAATGCAAATTTATTTATATATATATATATTCACAGTATGTTAATGCTAATGCAATCCAATTTATCTGTTTTCTTTAAATTAATGATTTTTTATATGGCTACCATCTTGCACAAGAAATTTCCATCTAACCCAAGTTCACAATAATATAGTCACATAATTTTTTAGAGACTTTACAATTTTAGATTTTATATTCAATCTATATTTTGTTCTCCATAATTGAGTGTGTGTGTGTGTGTGTGTGTGTGTGTGTGTGACTTGTAGGGGTCAGAGTTCATTTTTGCAATATTGTTTTCCAGTTGTTCCAGTAATATTTATGGAAAAGACCTTTCTTTCTTCATTAAATTACATTGGTACCTTTGGTTAAGTCAATTAACTATATGCATTGGGCTATTTTGAACTTTCTCTTGAGTTTCGAAGATCTCTATATATCTATCTCTTCTCCTGTATATACTTTTTTTTTTACAGTATCTTAAATAGATCTTAAAAGCAATTTCTGTGATTCAAATTAATATTCCACCCTTCCACATATATGAAAATAATAGATCCAAGGAAGCAGCCATCCTCATGTTCTGACATTCATTTATCTTTCCCTGCTTATATTTTTCTCCATAACGTTCTTGAGAATTATCCTTGGATTGTTACAAGAAAAATATATATTGTAATATGTTAATGTGTAGTTATCCTTTGCATTTCTGTTACATGATTATCTCTCTGTACGTCCATTTGCTTATCTACTTGAGGAGCTGTGTACAGTTAGTTTCATTTTCATAAAAGAAATGTAAAATTAGAAAGCACTCAAGTTTTGAATTTAATTGCAAAAATGAGGTATTTAAAGAATCTTAAAAGTAAGATTTAATAGAGAGAAATATATTTTTTAAAACTTTATGCTACTGAGCATATTGTGATCCAGGATTGAGATTATGGAAGAAATAATTATGTTATGGTCAGGTTTGGAATTGTAGTTTTAAGGGCTGTCTGCAAATTCCTTAAAAAGTGTCCTTCAAAGAGTGGAGTTTAATTTTTAATTATCTTTCACTTAAATATGGGCCGTTTTTTTGTTTTTGTTTTTTTACCTTGCAGTAATAGATAGAATTAGCAGGAGAGAAATTGTATGAAAGTTGAAGCTAGAGTAGGGAAGGCCTGATTCTTTCTTTTGAGATGTTCATCTTGAGAGCCCAACCATCATGTGTACTCAAACTACATGGAAAGACCACATAGCATAAAACCCAGTAGTACTATCTTAGGTGATAACTTTCAGCCAGCATCGATCAGGAGATATATGACTGAGACAGCTTTCACATAATTCCTGCATCCAGCTTCTAGTATACAGCATCCTCATTTAATGCTAAATGAAGCAGAGTAAGCAGTACACTCAATCTCTGATCAAATTGCAGTTATGTGAGTAAAAGAAAGTTTTTGCCTTAATTAAACACTAAATGTTACACTAGTTTGTTTCACATTAGTAATTCCTGGAATATATTTGTGTATCAGAAGTGGTGCTACTATAATAAAATATTTAACACAGTAAGAGGGTCTTAAGCATTGGTGATGTGAAGAAAATGGAAGAAAAAAGGCTTTGAGAAAAGTAATAATGAGAGTCTAAAAAACCTCAAAGAGACTGCTAGTAGAAGCTTGGTGGCACTTTGATGGGTTGCTGGTGAGAGATTAAGAACACATTAAACATTGTTAGTGTTATTGGCAAATGTAAATTTTAATGATACTGTCATCTTTGTAAACATAAAACATTTTAAAAATGAACTTGATGATCTACTTAAGAATATTACAAACAGGGTTAAAGTTGTCATCTGAGTTCTTCGCATTGCATATATTAAAATGTAATAGACATAACATAAAATAAAGAAAATATTTATATATATATTTATTTATCATAAAGAAACTAGAAATTTTGTGATTATATACGTTTATTTATTGTCAAACAAAATATCAAGGTAAAGCCATTTTTTTCATCCACAGCCTCTCCAGTTGGCAAATCATTTTAAAAATTAAAAATGTTTTCTAAGAAGAGAGTAAATGCAGGGTATTGTCAGGAAAATATAGTCTAATGGCACTAATGACATGAATATAAAACTTTCTGTCAAGACCACAGAAATATTTATTGTGGTATTTTAAACAGACACTATTTCTAAGCATCTTAATGTCATGTTACATCGATCCTTTTCATTAAATAATAGGGCCTCTCAATCCTGAAGACCTCTTCTTAGCAACTTTCCAGGAAGCCAAAGAGATGGGTTTATCTTGATGAGGTTTGTCAATTTAACTTTTGTCCAGTGGAATATACATTATTTATACTCATGGAAATCCTGAAAAAAATTTAAGAGAATACATTATCAGAAACTCCACCAGCTTGAACTAAGAGAGAGGCAGAACAGAAGTTAAAAAAAAAGTCTATTGAAAACTTGAACTAGTATAAAAAGGTGCATGCTGAGAAAACTGTTCAGCTATAAATGCTATTTATTTCTAATGAAAAATCAATGATAACTCAGACAGCAAAATAAAAAACTTGGAAGATGCATTAATAGTTCATATAAAATTATCCTTGTGTAGCAGAATTGAGTCCTAATCAAGAAGCTGGCAGTATGTTCTTGACTGGACTTCAAATTTGCTATAAATAGATTGTTTTTGTGTGCCTTATTTCCCCATTTTTTTGAATGGGAAAGTCTGCAGCAGTTATCCTAGGCTAGTATCACTGTTGTGTAGTTGCAAATAATTTATATTATATGGTTGTGTATAGCTAGCTAGCTAGATAGACAGATTGATAGATAGATAACTTGTCTTTAGAGTTCACAAGTCTTTAGATACGGAGGAATTGACCTCAAGGAGCTGCACTGGAGGAAGTGTACCTCTACCTGTGAAGACTCACTCACATTTTAATCTAGATAGTGAGATATTGAACTTCAAGTTCACCATGATTCCACAATATTATGGCTTATTAGGGAGTCATGGGAGAGATGTGAGTATATTTTACATGTGGAAAAAAATAAATAGGTACAGATTATGGTGATTTTAAAATATGTCTGCAATTTGTTGACACTTCCGTCAGAAAGTGAACTTTAATTGCCCTCCTTTTGAATATTAACTGGTTTTAATGACTTTCATTTTAATTAAACAAATTCCATGGAAATGATGATTTGTGAATTTCAAAGTTGGTTCCAAAAAGACAAAGTTGCTTCTACCTGTTTTCTCTTTTATTTATTTATTTGTTTGTTTGTTTGTTTGTTTTAGAGATGTGAGGTACAATTCAGGGTTAGGTATATAAACATTAATCATGTAGGTACCCTTGTTGATGAGGTATGCCCCTACCTCCTCTCATTTTTCCTCAACTGTCAATCCCATCCTCCCTCCCCTGACTGTTTTCCACTACTGCCAATCACTTTCTTATAGCATTATAATTGTCCAAGGTCCATTTATGAGTGAGAACATATGGAACACAGTTCTTTGTTTCTGTGATAAATCACTGTGTATGATCGACTCCAAATCCATCCAAGTTGCTGCAAAGTGTATATATTTGTTCTTCTTTATGGCTATATAATATTCCACTGTGTATATGTACCACATTTTTTTTATCCAGTCCAGCTTCGATGGGCAACCCGGTTGGTTCCATGTTTTTGCTATTGTGAATAAAGCTGCAACAAACATGCGTGCAGTTATCTTTGTCATAGAATGATTTGAGTTCCTCCGGGTATACTCCCAATAGGGGAATTGCTGGGTCATATGGAAGGTCAAGTTCTAGTTCTTTCAGAAATTGCCACACTGTCTTCCAAAGAGGTTGCACTAGTCTGCATTCCCCCCAGCGGTGTAGAAGTGTTCCTTTTTCTCCACATCCTCGACAGTATCTGTCATTGTTTGTTTTATTAATAATGGCCATTCTTACAGGTGTTAGGTGGTATCTTAATGTGGTTTTGATTTGCATTTCTCTGATGACGAGTGAGGTTGAGCACTTTTTCATGTGTCTATTGGCTGCCCGTATATCTTCTTTTGAGAAGTGTCTATTCAGGTATTTTGCCCAGTTTTTAAAGGGGCTGTTTGCTTTTTTCCTTTCAGCGTGTTTGAGTTCTGTATAGATCCTAGATGTTAGGCCTTTGTCAGATATACAGTTGGCAAATATTTTTCCCCATTCTGTGGGTTGTCTCGCTGCTCTCTTGATGGTTTTTCTTTTGCTTTGCAGAATTTGATGAGGTCCCACTAGTTTATCTTATTTCTTAAGGTATTGGCCTTTAGGGTTCTGGATAGTAATTGGTTGCCAGTTCCAATTTCCGTAAGTCTGTCTACTGAGTTTTCTAAGATTCTTATAGTTTTAGGTTTTACGTTTAGATGTTTGATCCATTTAGAGTTAATTTTTGTGTATGGTGATAGGTAGGGGTCCTGTTTTAGTCTTCTGCATGTGGTCAGCCAGTTTTCCCAGCACCATTTACTGAATAGGCTCTCCTCTCCCCAGTGGTTGTTGTTGGAGGCTTTGTCAAAGGTGAGTTGGTTGAGAAATTGAGGCTTTGCTTCCGGAACTCTACCTTGTTCCATTGATCTGTGTGCCTGTTCTTGTACCAATACCAGGCTGTTTTGATTACCGTAGCCTTATAGTAAAGTATAAAGCCTGGAAGTGTGATACGTCCTGCTTTGTTTCTTTTGCTAAGGATTGCTTTGGCTATTCGTG
>CAUYQG010056111.1:0-19364 GCA_963574415.1 Tarsius wallacei | reverse complement strand
CGCCCGGCTGATTTTTTGATTTATTGTAGAGATGAGGTCTCGCTTGCCCAGGCGGGTCTCGAACCCGCGGGCTCAGGCAATCCACTCACCTCAGCCTCCCAAAGGCGCGGGATTACAGGCTGAGCCACCGAGCCCAGCTAGCATGCTCTTGTAGTCCTAGCTACTCCAGAGGCTAAGGCAGAAGGATCACCTGAGCCCAGGAGTTTGAGGCTACAGTGAGCTGTGATCATACCACTGCACTCCAGCCTGGGTGACAGAGTGAAACCCCGACTCAAAAAAATAAAATAAATTTTTTCAAAAAAGGGTGACTCCAGCCAGGCACAGTGGCTCATGCCTATAATCCCAGCACTTTGGGAGGCCAAGGTGAGAGGATTGCCTGAGTCCATGGGTTCGAGACCAGCCTGGGCAATTTGGCAAGACCTCATCTCTACAATAAATCACACACACACACACACACACACACACACACACACACACACAAAATTAGCCGGGAGTGGTGGCATGTGCCTGTAGTTCCAGCTATTTGGAAGGCAGAGGCGGAAGGATCACCTGAGCCCAGCAGGCCAAGACTGCAGTGGCCATGAGTGTGCCACTGCACTCCAGCCTGGGCGACAGAGTAAGACTCAGACTCAAAAAAAAAAAAAAGGATGACTCCTGGGTTCCTGGCTTTTGGACCTGCTGGATGGTGGTACCCTTCTTTAAAGGTTACAAATGCTAGAAGAGGCCAATTTCGGTGTGGAGATTGCGATTGAGTGACAGTGTCAGGTTGGCAGCTGGGTTCACAGGTCTGGAGCTGAGAGGAGAGGTCTGGGCTGGAGATGGAAGGTTGGGTGTCATTGGATTATAGAGGTAATCAAAGCCATGGGTGTGGAGTAACTTGACCCTAGAAAGTAGGCAGCCTGAAGTGAAAAAGGGAATGAGGCTAGCCCTAGCCTTGAGGCCCCTCAACATTTAATGGATGGGTGGTGGAAAATGAAACTGCCAAGGATAGCAAGAGCAGGAGAGAGATGGGAGGAAGAAAAGAGACTGCTTCAAGGAGAGGTTGGGTTGTCATGTCAAAAGACACTTAGGAGGCTGGACACAGTGGCTCTGTCTATAATCCCAGCACTTTGGGAGGCCAAAGCAGAAGGATTGCTTGAGCCCAGGAGTTTGAGACCAACCTAGGCAACATAGTGAGACCTTATCTCTACAAAAAATAAGAAAAATAAAAATAGCCAAGCATGGTGGCACACACCTGTAGTCTCAGCCACTGGGGAGGATTGCCTGAACCTAAGAAGTTGAGGCTGCGGTGAGCTGTGATCCTACCACTACACTACAGCCTGGATGACAGTGAGACCCAATTCAAAGAAAAAAAAAAAAAAAATCCTGCCAGGTGCAGTGGCTCACTCTGTAATCCCAGCACTTTGGGAACTGGAGGTAAGAGGATTGCCTGAGTCCAGGGGTTTGAGTCCAGCCTGGGCAACTTGGCAAGACCTTATCTCTACAATGAATAAAAAAAAAATTGGCCGGGCACGGTAGTTCATGCCTGTAATCCCAGCATTTTGGGAGGCTGAGGCAAGAGGATTGCCTGATCCCTCAGGTTCGAGACCAGCCTGGGCAACACAGCAAAACCTTGTCTCTAAAAGAAAAAAAAAAATTAGCTGGGCGTGGTGGTACACGCCTGTGGTAGCAGCTACTTGAAGGCTGAAGCGGAAGGATGGCCTGAGCCCAGCAGGTTGAGGCTGTGGGTGGTTGTGAGCATACCACTGCACTCCAACCTGGGTGACAGAGTGAGACTCCAACTAAAAAGAAAAGTCAACAACTGATAAGAAAAGAAATTCCTAGCAGGATAAGGGGGATTGGGAGTATGGGCCTAGAGGTCAGGATGTAGGTTTCAGTCCTGAGTTGTTGTTACCAAATCTGATGGTTTTTTTCCAGACCACTTTGTTCCCCTGCTTTAGCTACTTTTCTACCAAACCTCTCATGACTCTGAGGCCAGGCGCCACCCCCACATCCCCATCTGTTCAGCAGTTTGACTTTGATATCCCTCCCACACCCATACCCTTTGAGATTTCCCATTGCCCTGGCCTAAATGTCATGAACATCATAGCCTTCTGTCAGGCTTTTGAAACTCTTTGCAATCTGACTTGGCCCATCCATTCCTGCCTGCATTGTCACCCTTCTGTAGACTCCTGTTTCACTTGGTTTTACCAGTTTGGGTACATTTGCTCGTACTGCCCTGAGGGTGATTTGGTCAAGTATCTGGAGTTTCTTCAGCAGAGAAACCCTGTGTTAGGATAGAGGACGTAGGGATGAATTAAACTTGTTCTCTGCTCTTGAGATGGCTACAGCCCAGTGTGAAAGAAGGTTTCCCAACAGTTGCAAGATGCTGTGGTAAGGTTTCCCATGTCTCAGAGTTGTCCTCTCCTTGCCCTGCAGAAGGGAAGGCTTCCCAAGCTGGGTGGACCTGGGCCTGGGTGGAGCCCTGAAGGATGAGAATCTAGAGTTTCTCAAACAGTCAAAGTGTGGGAAAGGTCACTCCAGACAGAGGCTTTTCCTTCAGTTGCAGTCTGTGTCCCTCGAGGGCCTCTTCTTCTCTTGCTTTGTATTCCTCATCTGCCTGGCAGGCCATTTGCCAAGATTAGATGTTAATAAATGCTACATAAATCATTTGAAGCTCAGGGAGCAGTAAAATTTGAGACTTGACAACTCAGAGGAGGCCAGTTTTTGGAGGACTTGCATGCTTGGAAGAGGAGATTGGCCTTGTTCCAGCCAGAGGTAAGGTGTACAAGGCCAAGATGGGGGAAGTCTTGCAAAGAAGATGACTGTCTTCTGATTTGTTCTCTGCCCACAAAGAGTTCACGTGGTGTGCTCCTAGTGGGAACTGAGAGACAGCGAAAGGAGTGGAGGGCCCAGGAGTGCACCACAGAGGCATGTGCCTTTTGTGCTGGCATTGTGCGAAGACACAGTAGATCTCACAGCCAGCTCGTGGGCGGAACAGGGACTAGAACCACTGTCTCTGCCACACCATGTGCTCCTGTCTAGGTTCTTTGCTGAGTCCAGGGAAAAATGGGATGCACGAATAGAAATGTTTAATAGCAGTTCAAGGTAGAGGAGATCGCAGTATTATAAGGGAAAATGGAGTCATCTAAAAGTCAGTAACTTTGAGTTCCTTGGCCCCTGAGCACATTACAGAAATTCTTGAGTAGAACCAAGATTTGGAAAGCCCTTCTAGTTCTGAAAACTAGGAATGTAGAGAAGAGGTAGGAGAAAGGCATGGTTAAGAACCCGGGCTCTGGAGTCAGACTGCCGAGTTCAGATCCCTAATCCCCCGTGTGACCTAAGGTATATTACCTGATCGCTATAAGCTTTAGTTTCCTTATCTGCAAAATGGTAATAAAATAGCATTGTGAGATTGTGTGGCCATAAATAATACACTGTGATAAACTAGCTGTACAGAGTACACATTCCTTAAGTGAATATCTTAAAAAAAAAAAAAAAAGATTGAGTCTTAGGAGAAGACTGGTCTTGCCTATAGGGGCTGATTTGGGAGTCATTGTAGTGGTGTGAAGCAGTGTAGCATCTGAATGTGATGAACACTGATACAGCTGGATTTGGTCAGAACTTTGAAGGGGTCAGTCATTTTAGGAGGTTGGAAGAGGAGGCAGAGTCAGTGAAAAAAATCAAGTCTGGGATTCAAGATAGAAGAAAGCAGAAAGTGTCAAGTCACTGAAGTCAAGGAGGAAAGTCCTAAGGAAGGGATACCTGGTCAGCATCGTCTTCGTTGCTCTAGACTGGTAAAGTGGGGATAAAACAAAAAGCATGGTTTGACTGGAAGGCCTAGGGCAGAGCTGGGGTATCATCTGTCTATCCTCAGGTGGTGTCATGTTTGCATCCATATCTTCTAGGGGTAGACGTAATTAATGGGGCCCTGGAGTCAGTCCTGTCCTCCAGCAGCCGTGAGCAGTGGACCCCAAGTCATGTCAGCGTGGCCCCTGCTACCCTCACCATCTTGCACCAACAGGTAAAGAGCTGGGGTGGGAGGCAGGTCTGGGCTTTGCCATGGAGGGGAGACTGGGAGTGAGGGGAAGAGCTGCTGGTAAGAGGGATGTGCCTCAGTGTAACACAAGAGGGATGGTGAGGGCAAGGGGTTGGGGGGAAGATTCCTTTAACTTGAGTTCACTTCCTGCAGACAGAAGCAGTGCTAGGGGAATGTCGGGTACGCTTCCTCTCCTTTCTGGCTGTGGGCAGAGATGTCCACACGTTTGCATTCATCATGGCTGCCGGCCCAGCCTCCTTCTGCTGCCACATGTTCTGGTGCGAGCCCAATGCTGCCAGTCTCTCAGAGGCCGTGCAGGCTGCGTGCATGGTAAGACAGTAGGGTGGTGGGGTGGTAGCATGACCCCATGTGAGGCAGGCTGGAGAGTGACTGCCCTACCTGCCTCTCTGCAGCTTCGCTACCAGAAGTGTCTGGATGCCCGCTCCCAGGCCTCCACCTCCTGCCTCCCGGCACCCCCTGCTGAGTCCGTTGCACGGCGTGTAGGGTGGACTGTCCGCAGGGGTGTTCAGTCGCTGTGGGGCTCCCTGAAGCCCAAGCGGCTGGGAGCCCACACCCCATGAAGAACCCCTCATCCTCCCTCCACCTGCTTGTGTTGGACCCCAGGAAGCTTTAGGGTATGGGGTAGGGAGGGGTCCTAGTGGTTATTCCTAGGCCTCAGGCCCCCCCAAAGCTGCCCCTCCCCAGTGGCTGGGGTTCCCTGCCTAGGGGCTGGGGAGGCAGAGAGCTAATCCCTTCAAGGAAATGATAATACTGGAGTGATGACAAGAGGAACAGGAAGCAAGGCCAGTCCCGGGCTCTCCATCCCCATGTGTTTCAGGTGGAGCAGGAAGAACTGGTCCAGGCCAAGCCCCATCCTCCTAGGACCCAGCAGGGGCAGAAGGAGGAGGGGACTGGTCCAGGCATGGGTCCCTTCCCCCTGCTCTATGGGTACCTCCGCTGTACTGATATCACTAATAAAGTCTGTCTGCACTGCTGTGCGCCCTCTTATGCCTGTACCACACCATCTCCCCCATCTACCTCACACTTCCCCAGGTCTCCTTGCCCTACCTCCTTGGAAAGAAGAAATTGGGAGAGTTACAAAGGGGTCTGGAGTCCAAGTCTCACATCTTTATTTTAGTAGCAGCAATCCAGGGTTCCCCGCTGGGCAGCACGAACCTAGGGCAACAGCTCCTGTCTGGTCTGCCCAGTGCAGTGTCAGTTTAGGCCTCAGCTCCACGGCCATGAAGGGACAGCAGCCCCAGGGCAGTCTAGATGCTGGGCACACGCAGAGCAGCAGGGCAGTTACACCCCAGCCCATATCCAGCTAAACCAGCTCCAGGAAAGGAGAAGGTCCTGTTTTCCTTGTGTACTTGGGGCCCAGGGATGGGCGCTTCCTCTGGACGATCTTGCCAGGTGGAACCACAGCAGTGCTGTGGACTTTCAGTCCATTTCTTAGTCAAGAATTTTCCCAACTCTGGGCCCTGGGGCCCTAGCATAACAACGGCCTTGGCCACAGGCTCTGGACAGTCGGGAGGTTCTCATCCGACACTAGGTGGCGGCACAGAGCAGGGCTGTCGGCGCGGGCAGAGAGCTGGGCACACAGCGTGGCCAGGCGGCAGGGCGCGCCGCAGGGCTCCGAGGGCGGGTGGCCCTTATGGTAGAGAAACCAGAAGGTCTGGAAGAGTCGCGTGTCGCTCCGCATGCGATATACCAGGTCGTGCCAGGCGGCAGGCAGTGCGTTGGGCAGCCCGTAGGTTTCTCGAGCCCTATAGAGGCGCTGCCAGTGCGGCGTGGCTCCCGGCACGTTGGCCTCCGTCAGATTCAGGATGTAGGTCTCGTGGTCCAGGACCACGTGAGAGCTCCCGGAGTAGTTTCCATCTATTTGGTACACGCGGTAACCTGTGAGGAAGGAGGGGCTGCTGACTAGAGGGGAAAGGAACAAAGGCAAATCCAGGGACAGGTCACACATCCTGCCCACCCTTTGCCAGCCCAGGCTCAGATCCCCTTCCACTGTCCCACCAACCCCAGGATAAAGGAGGTTCCTTTCAGCATCACTCACCAGGATTCAGGCCGATGTAGGTGGTGGCACTGGGCGCCAGGAAGGCTACAGCCAGCGGCCGGCTCAGAGTCTCTTCATCATAGAAGACCTCAAATTCATCCACATGAGTGTGGCCAAAGAACTGACCAGCCAAAGTGTTCTCATACCTGGCCAGAAGAAACTAATTATATTCAGAAGATTCTAGGGAGGGGGAGGAAGAGATCTAGGTAGATAGGATGCTCTCTTTCTCCAACCTGTTCAAGTAGCCTCCCACTCCACAGGGCCATGGGGATGGTGAGATTCATGGGAATGTCCAACCTAAGAGCTTCATCCCCTTACCCCATCCCCACTCCCACCATCTCCTACCTGGCTACAATTCGGTAATAATTCCAGCTCCAACTCTTCAGGCAGTGTCCTGGGGGAATATGGCCAATTATATGCACCTGAGTGAGAGGGAGAGTTAAGGGTGGTTATCAGGGTATCAAGGGGTCCAGACAACTCTGGCCAGAGAGAGGGAGAATTAATAAAAGGGCTTCCAAGAGTGACCACGAGCTGAAGCCCCAGGGAGCATTGTTGGGAATGGCAGAAAAACAAGCTTCTCTGCTCACACAGACTCCAACTCAACCGGAGCCATCTTCTTTCTCAGTCCCTGGAACCACCTACACCACCATGTGCCCACCACTCTCCCTCACTTTGTCTCCTCGGTCCTCAGCAGCCTGAAGCTCCCCCACCAGCCACTGGAGCTGTCCGCCAGGATCTGTGGAGTTGATTAAGAGCCAGAAGTTCTCACGGGAACAAAAATTCATATTGAGAGAGAGGAGGCGGAGGCCAGGGCGTGGCGAAAGGGCATAGAACCCCCCGGTTCTGAAACAAAGTAAACATGAGGTATCAACACTTGTTCATAATCCTGATCCTGCATGCCCAGTCGTGTGCTGGGCATTTGGGTGGAGGACAGAGACATGCATGACAGCATCCTCACCCTCAGGGAGCTCACAGTCTAGCTGAAGACCTAACAATAGGAATTATAGGGCCCGCATGATAGAAAGGAATAGCTGAGGGCCGAGGGCTCTAGGAGTGCAGAGGGGAGGTGAGAGTGAGCAAGAGTGGGAAGCAAAGGCCATGCAGGGGGATCATGACCTGGGCTTGGGTAAGATGGGCAACATAGGGAATGATAAAAAAAAGAGGGGTTCATTTTAATGAGGACCCACGTGATCAAAGACACAGGCTGGGGTATGGAGAGGTTATGCTGCCAGCCCTTTGAAGGAGGGTGGCTGGAGATAAAGTGGGGAGAAAGGCAAGGTGGGTTGGGATTAGGGTGGGAACAGTGAAGAACACTGAGGACTCACACTAGAGCAGTCAGAGACGATGCCTCAGCTTCCCCACCCCCACTTCCTTTGCATCCACCTTTCTTTTCCCTTCACGGGTTTTCATGGACCGGAAGTACCTGAGGGTGTCAAGGGCTTCAGCAGGCAGCCAGGGTTCCCAGGCTTTGGCCATCGTCTCATAGAGCCAGCGGGAGGAATAGTTGCCCTCGATGAAGGGGGGAGGAAAGCTGTTGACGGGTGTGCTCTCGTGGTTTCCCACAGCTGGGTACACTGGCACTGGCCCCAAGAACTTTCTCACGAGGGCTGTGACAGTGTTCAGGGCCCGCAGCTGGTCCTTTCGAGACTGGTGCCAGATGTCATGGGCAGGGATGTCTCCTGTCCAGTACACCATATCAAAAGGGCCAGCTGGGCCCAGCCCACTCAACAGGCTTTCCAGGGTCCGTAGGGGCAGGTCACACTTGCTGTACTCGCCCCAGTATCCAGCACCTGGTTGGGAGGCTGGTGGTGGGCCAGAGCCCCGGCGGCAGCACAGTGGGTCAGCACAGTTAGGGTCTGTGCCCTCCAGGTAGTCATGATCCCAGTGCAGGTCCGTAAGGAAGAGGACACGGCTGACAGGGGCGCCTGGGGCTGGGGGGCTGGGCGGCTTGGGGGGCGGCTTCGGCACGGCTGGTAAAGAGACATTCCAAGATGAGAAGATGTCCCAGTGCCCACAGGTGGAGCCCAGAAGCAGGCCACAGGCTTCAGATGGGCTCAATACTGAGCGTGTCCACACCTCCACCATGTCATCCTCAAAGAGATGGACAGCCGACTGGCACACAGGAGGCGGTGCTATCTTCAGCAGATTGCACAGCTTGATGACCACAGAGCCCACCCGGGCCACATTGGGCTCCTTCTGTGGTTGAAGGAATGAGTGGTGAGCTGTCAGACAAAGCAGGAGAGCCAGGCCTACTCTTGGCCACCACCCCTTGGACCTCTATTTCCAAACAGGCTGAGCTGGACTCAGTGGCACTATGAAGAAACCTCAGTGCACCCTTTGCCTCCCAGTATTGCTCTGTGACTCAGGCAGCACCAGGCCATGGCTTCCTCTTTAGCTCAGTGGCTGGAGGCATTTCAGGCCTTTGCTTGACCTGCTGATTTTCTCCGGTGCTGTCTGCATTCTTTTCTTACTTCACAAGGTCACAATGGGGTGGCATGTAGCCATAAGTGGCCCCAAAGGGGTGCAAACTCAGTAAGGACTTGTAGTGTTGCCCTCTCCATTAAGGATGCATACAGACCCCAAGGCACTTGCATTAGCCAGAGCGCCCCCCCCACCCCCCAGAGCTCTCCTTCCTCAGTCCCTTCAGTGCTCACCTTCAGACCGTAGTTGATGGCGGTGAAGAGGCCTTTGCAGACTGGACAGGTGAGGTTCCGCCACCCAAAAGTATCCCGGAGCTGGGGCACTGTAGGACTGAAACTGGCAGGATGGCCTTGGGCAGGAAGAGGGTGGGCCGCTGCCGGGGCCCAGAGAACAAGGGAGTCAGGCAGAGCCACCGCCAGCGCCAGTCCCAGACTCACCCACAGGAGTCGGGGAGTCCCCGAGCACCTGTCCAGTCCCTGCTCCCGGACGGACCCGGAGTGACTCTGGCAGGGTGACACTCCGTGGCGGGGCATTGCCGGGCTTCCTGGACTGGGCTGCTTCGCCCGTCCCGCCCTCACTAGCCTGGCTGGCCCTCAGGGCGGCGCTGAGGACACCCGATTACCCTTCGCTGTAGTCGGTTGACTGCTCCGCGGTCAGCCTCAAGGCAGCTCCGCCCCTTCCTCTTCCTCTGGTCCCCAACAGCTGATCCCAGCGGCGGGGGAGAGTCCTGTCAACACTGCGGCGGCGGAGCAGGCGGGGCGCGCGCGGGACCGCCCCGAATCCCGCCCCTCTCCCCTCGCCCCCGCCCTGGCCGAGACTCGGGGCGCGCGGGGGTGGACGGCCGCTCTCTGCTGTCGCCAGGGGATCCGCCTTGCGGTCTCGGCCGTAGGAGACCGCGCCAGCCGCCGCGCTCATGCTTTGGGGCCCCATGTGGTGTGGCTGGTGGAAGTCCCTCTGAGGCCCCTAGGCGCCTCCTTTGTCCAAATTTGCGCTCCGATTCTTGGAATAGCTGCCAGACTCACCCGGGCATTTAACTCGGGAAGGGAGGCGGGGAGAGCTGGGCCGGACGGAATCCTCCCACTGGGTGTGTTACCCCAGCCAAAGAGGCGCCTCCCCCTCGATTTTCCATGCTCTGCCACTGGCACCAGCAACCTTGAGTCACTCTGAGAATCTTTGAGTCACCTTTGATTCAGATGAGGAAACTAAGGTTTAGGAATGGCGAAGTAACTCAGAAGCAGTAAAGACCATATGGCTACAAGGGCCACGAACATGGGCTAGAACTCGGGTCTCCCTCCTCTGTGTATCTGCGATGGTAAAAGCTAACATGTAAGTGTTTTACAATGTGCCAAGCTCTAATCCAGGCACTTATTATTACTAGTCCTCGATTCTCTCAACAACCCTAAGAGGTACCTATAGTATGTAGCGATTTAGCATCCTGAACTAAAGCCTTGAGGTCCCTCTGATCTTCCTCCTCACCCCCATTTCTCCTCCAAAGCCTTTATCTGCCTAGGATCCAGACCCACTAAAAGGAACAATTGTTTTTTTCTTTCCCTCCCTCCTAAGACCAAGAATGCAACCACACCCAATCAAACCTTTTCACAAGATAGTGTACGAGTGAATTTCTGTTCCCATATCCATTCATTCTCCCTAGTAATCCCTTCAGTAGAATTCCTCTTCTCCCTACTCCCATAACCTGTTTTGCCAGGATGGTATATAAGCTTCTGAACCTCAGTGGGGGGGGGGGGAAATTACTCTGTGGTTTTCTCTGTAAACACACTAATAAAATTTGTATGCCTTTTCTTTAATCAATCTGCCCTTTGTGAGTTGATTTTTCAGCAGAATTTCAGAGGGCGGAGGGGAAGTTTCCCTGGGTCCCCATTATACAGATAGGAAAACTGAGGCACAGGGAAGTTAAGTGGTAGAACAGCAATTAAACCCTAAGAAGCTGTTTGACGAGTGCTTCTGCAAGATCCACAGAACTATCAAGTCCCGTCAGTTCTTTATTTTGAGAATTTTCTCCAAGTGGTTCCTTTTCCCTAGTTCTGTGGATGTCCTCTTGTTACCAAAGCAAGGTCGGCCACTCGTTGCCCAAAGCTAAACTCCAGACAAGAGGTGGTGAAAACAAAATTGCTTTATTTCAAAAGCAGGCAAATGGAGAAGTGGCCAGGCTCATGCCTCAAAGAAAACATTTCAGATTTTTAGGCTGAGTATAAGGGTTTAAAAAGGGAAACTTGGCTGGGCTCAGTGGCTCAACCTGTAATCCCAGTACTTTGGGAGACCGAGGCAAATGGGTTGCCTGAGCCCATGGGTTCGAGACCAGCCTGGGCAACTTGGCGAGACTTCATCTCTACAATAAATAAATAAATAAAAATTGGCTGAGCTTGGTAGCACGCGCCTGTAGTTACAGCTACTTGGAAGGTTGAGGCAGAAGGATCACTGGGAGCCCAGCAGGTCAACACTGGGGTGACCATGAGTGTGCCACTGCACTCCAGCCTGGGTGACAGAGTGAGACTCCAACTCAAAATAAAAATGAAAAGGGAAGCTTGGTGTGCAGGCTTGGCACAGGTATGTCTTGATGGCTTATCTTGGGTGGTGGGCCTCCTGGAGGTCTGATTGGTGTTATCTTAGCTGCAATCAGGTTATGGATCAACTGTCTGGTGACTCCCCCCAAGTGGGAGGGTCCCACAATGATTGGCCCCTGGGATTTCTTAGGCAGCATAAGGTCAGATATGCAGGCATGGTGAAAAAAAGTTTCTAAAACATGTTAAGAGAGAGGAGGGGAAAAAACACTTTAAAATACATGTTAAGACTGAGATGCTCAGTTATAATTTCAGAGCAATCACAATAATAATTAGCATGCATCTTTAAGATTCTGTACTACGAGAAAAAAGACCTCATCTGAGGAAAGCAAACCCCTTGAAACTATCAGGTCCAGAGAGGTAACAGCAGTCACTCTCACTCCTTCTTGAGCTAAATGATTACCCCTTGAAGCCACTTGCTATGTCAAGTTGCCATTAAATGCCACACACCCTATAGTTTAACAATGTATAGTCAATCACTAACCATTGTTACTTGTGTAAGACCAATGAGAATTCCTGACGAACAACTTTTGTAATTATCCTCTTGCCTGATTTGTCTTTTTTTCTTTAAATACTGAGCCTCTCTTTTGTTCTCCAGAGCACATCCAAGGCCACTTGGAAGTGTGTTTTGGCCTACAGTCCTCAATCTTGGCCTCAAATATGTCTATAGATATTTTTCTAAAGGCTCTGAGTTAACTCAATCTTTATAATACATTTAGGAAGTAAATATTTTAATTATCCCCATTTTACAGAAAAAGAAAGTAGGATTAAGAAACTGGCTCAAACCCAGGCATGGTGGCTCATGCCTATAATCCCAACACGTTGAGAGGCTGAGGCGAGAGGATTGCCTGAGCCCAGGGGTTCAAGACCAGTCTGGGCAACTTGGCGAGACCTCGTCTCTACAATAAATGTGATACAGAGACCTGCTAATATCCATCCATATTGTCACAGCCTCTAGAGAAGGGCAGAGCAAGGATTCAAGTGCTCCTACACATTCCTGAGAACATCACTGAGAGTCCCCTTATCTACTATGCATTCCCAATAAATACCTTCAGGGGATCCTTAACTTTCCTATAGACTATGCCCAAATAAAAGGTGCAAATCCCCATTTACTCCCTTTTTTGGAGTGGTTATTTTTAATTTTAGTTTTTGAGTTAGAATCTTACTTTGTTGCCCGGGCTGGCATGCAGTGGCACACTCATGGCAACCACAGCCTCAACCTGCTGGGCTCAGGCAATCCTTTCACCTCAGTCTTCCAAGTAGCGCTGGAACTACAGGCACACACCACCATGCCCAGCTGATTTTTTGATTTATTATAGAGATGAGGTCTCGTCAAGTTGCCCAGGCTGGTCTCGAACCTGTGAGCTCAGGCAATGCTCTCACCTCAGCCTCCCAAAGTTCTGGGATTATAAGTGTGAGCCACCACACCTGGCCTTATGCAAAAGTTATACAAATCACAAAACTTATGATTACATGGATACAAAAGTTATACAAATCATAAGACTTAACATTATATTGATACTATATTATTCAAACTTATAACCACTCAGAGGCCAGGTGCAGTGACTCATGCCTATAATCTTTTGCACTTTGGGAGGCCGAGGTGAGAGGATTGCCTGAGTCCACGGGTTCGAGACCAGGCTGGGAAACTTGATGAGACCTCATCTCTACAATAAATCAAAAAATTAGCCAGGCATGGGTGGCATGTGACTGAAGTTCTAGTTACTTGGAAGGCTGAGGCAGCAGGATCGCCTAAGCCCAGCAGGTCAAGGCTGTGGTGGCCGTGAGCCTGCCACTGCGCTCCAGCCTGTGTGACAGAGACTCAAACTCAGAAAAACCCCATCTTTTTAGTAATGCATAATCTCTTAGGCCTTGTAAACTCCCTTTACTCTATGGCAAGCTCGATTAACACTTCTGCCAGGCCCTACTGATAAAAGCTATGAGATATTTCTGATACCTGCCACCAGGAAGTCTGGACCAAAAAATGTCACTATCAATAAATGCAACTGAAACTCAAATCCTTTGCAATGCTCTGCTGGTCACATGGCTAACGTATAGGTACTACAACTCTGTAGTTATGAGTGAACTGTAAAAGCCTGAAGGGTGAGCAGAACCATTTTAGAAAGACCTCAAGTCTGGCTCTGCTACCTGGTTACGAACTCAGAAATAAATGTCTTTCTACAACTTCCCTGCCCCTTTGATTTATTGGTATCAAGGGGAGAAGGTGAGCATTACTCAGACCATGACAAATCAGCAAAGTTGCTGGGTGTGGTGGCGCGTGCCTATAGTTCCAGCTACTTGGAAGGTCGAGGCGGAAGGATCACCTGAACCCAGCAGGTAGAAGCTGCAGTTGCTGTGAGCGAGCCACTTCACTTCAACCTGGGCAACAGAGTGAGATGATGATTCAAAAACAAAACAAAACAAAAGAAGCAAAAGAAAAAGAAACTGGCTCAAGATCCCATAGCTAGTTAGTAAATGCTGGAAGTGGAAGTGGAATTTGAATGTAACATTCTGGCTCTATGTTTTGCTGTGTGGGGACCTGCTGAAAACTCCAGAGTTGGTATAACCATTATTTTAAGCTGAGATAATATAGATTCAATAGATGCAGAAAGAAGTAGTCTTTGAGTTTTCTTTATTTGACTAAAGCTTCTGAGACATGTCAACCTAAAAAAAAAAATTGGGCTGAGCGCAGTGGCTCATGCCTGTAATCCTAGCGCTTCAGGAGGGGTGGAGGTGAGGGGATTACCTGAGCCCAGGGGTTCGAGACCTGCCTGGGCAACTTGGCACGACCTGATCTCTACAATAAATAAAAAAACTAGCTGGGTGTGGTGGTGTTCACTTGTAGTTCTAGCTACTTGGAAGGCTGAGGCAGAAGTACCACCTGAGCCCAGCAGGTTGAAAGCTGCAGCGGCAGTAAATGTGCCATTGCACTCCAGCCTGGGTGACAGAGTGAGACTCTGACTCCAAAAAAAAAAAAAAAATGGGGGCAAACAATATAAGAGTTTTGGGGGCTAAGTTACAGGACTGCAACCTGGGCGCATAGATTCAAGTTTTGAGTATACGCTCTTGATTAGCAGAAGTTTTAAGTGAGTTTTTTTGTTTTTGAGTGGGAGTCTCACTCTGTTGCCCAGGCTGGAGTGCAGTGGCATGCTCACAGCAACTGCAGCCTCTACTTGCTGGGCTCAGGCGATCCTTCCACCTCAGCTTTTCAAGTAGCTGGAACTACAGGTGCATGCTACCATGCCTGGCTTATTTTTTGATTTATTGTAGAGACGAGGTCTCACCAAGTTGCCCAGGCTGGTCTGGAACCTCTGAGCTTAGGCAATCCTCCTGCTATGGACTCCCAAAGTGCTGGGATTACAGGCTTGAGCCACCACACCCGGCCTACAAGTGAGTTTTTAAAGGAAAAAAAGAGGCAGTTCTTAAATTGTTCACTAAGAACTGACATTAAAATAACATAAACTGGTCAGGCATGTGGCTCATTCTGAGACATTTTGCATAATTCACATAGCTTAGACTGCTCTGAACTGTAAATAAGGACAACCATATGTTTCCTCTTTTTTTTTTTTTTTGAGTAAGGGTCTCACTCCGTCCTCCAGGCTGGAGTGCAGTGGCATGATCATAGCTCATCACAGCCTTGACCTCCTGGGCTTGGGTGATCCTTCCACCTTAGCTTCCCAAGCAGTTGGGACTACAGGCATGCACCACGACGCTAGGCTAATTAAAAAAAAATTTTTTTGGACACAAGGTCTGGCTATGTTGCCTAGGCTGGGTTCAAGCAAGCCTTCTGCCTCGGCCTCCCAGATTGCTGGAATTACAGGCATGAGTCACCATTTCTGGCTTAACTTTCCTCTTTGGAGAGGCTTCCATACCTAGGAGAGAGACCAAGAGTAAATCCACCATAAATACACTTTCTAGGCTTTGAAGAAGACGGAAAGATCACTCATACTGATAAAGGCAACGGTATCACACACTTTAAATTTCCTCTTTGTCTCGCTCTCTTTCTTCTTTTTGAGTTGGAGTCTCACTCTGTCACCCAAGCTGCAGTGCAGTGGCACACTCACAGTCATCGCAGACTCCACCTGCTGGGCTCAGGCGATACGTCTGCCTCAGCCTTCCAAGTAGCTGGAACTACAGGCACGTGCCACCACGCCTGGCTAGTTTTTTGATTTATTGTAGAGATGGTCTCACCAAGTTGCCCAGGCTGATCTCGAACCCCTGGGCTCAGGCAATCCTCTAGTCTCTGTGTTCCAAAGCACTGTGATTACAGGCGTGAGCCACCTCACCGGCTTTCCTTTGTTCTCTTAAAAACCCATTGGTCTTTACTAAAGAAGTCCATTTTTCCTCTAGAGGTTTTCTCCCCTTCCCTTTCCCCTCCTAAATTTTGTGTGCAAGCCTTTTACTTGAATAATTTGATGAGGCGGCTACTTTTTTTTCTGGTTGCTTTGTGCATACAAGTAAACCCTTTCTCCCTGCTAATTCGTTTTATAAGTCTAATTCACAGGCCTCGGGCATTGAACCTAAGAGGGTAGAATAAAAAGCTTTTCTTCCCTGATGGCTACTTCTTTGTCATAACTGTAGACTTGGATCTATAATCTCCAAGGATTAGAATTTTGGCGGAAGGAAAAAGAGGGAGGAGGAATGTCATGCACAAAGCACGAGACATGAAAGAGCCTGGTACATGCGCTATGAAACATAATCTCTCCTTTCTTATTTCCCTGTCAGGGATTTCAAGTGGCTTCATTTCTCCTTAACAGTTACTGCTTTGAATCTCTATTCTTCCTTATGGAGGATATGGATGATCAAGTATCCAATTTTTCTCTGTTTTCCAGGACCTTAGCTCATGTAACATCTCTGCAATGCTGCAATGATGTCTTTTTTTTTTTTTTAAGTCGGAGTCTCACTCTGACGCCCAGACTGGAGTGCAGTGGCATGCTCACAGCCACCGCAGCCCTGACCTGCTGGGCTCAGGTGATCCTTCCACCTTAGCCTTCCAAGTAGCTGGGAATACAGGTGTGCGCCACCACACACAGCTAGTTTTGATTTATTGTAGAGATGAGATCTCGTCAAGTTGCCCAGGCTGGTCTAGAATTTGTGGACTCAGGCAATCCTCTCACCTCAGCCTCCCAACATGCTGGAATTATAGGCGTGAGTCACTGCCCGGCCTATCACATCTTTCTTGATCACTCCCGCCTTTCTCGTTTACCCGGTACCGTTTTACACAGTATTCTTACATGTATGATTGCTTCCTTTTTTGAGTCAGGGTCTTGAAAAGAGGTCATTTTGGTTATATCAAAACAGTCATTTAAAAAAAGACTTAAAAACTTGTGTTCTAAGCTGGGTGCGATAGCTCATGCCTATAATCCCAGCACTTCAGGAGGCCGAGGCGAGAGGATTGCCTGAGTCCAGAGGTTTGAGACCAGCCTGGGCAACTTGGCACAACCTTATCTCTACAATATATCAAAAAATTAGCTGGGTGTGGTGGCATGTGCCTGTAGTTCCAACTACTTGGAAGGCTGAGGCTGAAGGATCACCTGAGCCCAGCAGGTCAAGGCTGTGGTGACTGGGAACATGCCACTGCACTCTGATCTGAGTGACAGAGTGAGACTCTGACTCAAAAACAAAACAAAACAAAACAAAACAAAAAAACCCTGTTCTAAAAGTAGAAATAGTTTAATGATGTTAAATACAGAAGTTTCATTAATAAGGAAAGCAGTCTTGCAAAACAGAATGGGCTTACATATTCACGCTGCATCTCAAGGAGGCACTTGTGCTGTTATACACACTGAATGCTATACCTTCATCCCAGATGAAGCAGGGAACATGACAATGCCAGACTGGGCTCAGTGTCTCAGCCTGTAATCCCAGCACTTTAGGAGACTGAGGCTAGTGGATTGTCTGAGCACACGGGTTTGAAATCAGCCTGGGCAACTTGGCGAGACCTCATCTCTACAATAAATAAAAAATTAGCTGGGTGTGGTAGCGCACGCCTGTAGTTCTGGCTACTTGGAAGGCTGAGATAGAAGGATTACCAGAGCCCAGCAGGTCAATGCTAGGGTGGCCGTGAGTGTGCCTGTGCACTCCAGCCTGGGCGAAGGAGTGAGACTCCAACTCAAAAACAAACAAACAAACACCTAATGCTGGACCAAACAAAAATTAGTATCAATGCTATAGATGATTCAAATGCATACAGTAAGGAAGTGCTTGGTTCTCAAACATTTTCTCTGGATCTCATCAGTCTTAAAGTTATTCTATCAAAAATAGAAGAGTTCCTCCTAACTATGTTAATAATAGAAGTCACCAGGCACAGTGGCTTATGCTTGTAATCCTAGCATTTTGGGAGGCAGAGGCGAGAGGACTGCCTGAGCTCACGAGCTAGAGACTAGCCTGGGCAACATGGTGAGACCTCATCTCTACAATAAATCAAAAAAATTAGCTGGGCATGGTGGTGTGTACCTGTGGTTCCAGCTACTTGGAATGCTGAGATGGAAGGATCATCTGAGCCCAGCAGGTCGAGGCTGTGATGGCCATGAACGTGTCACTGCACTCCAGCCTGGATGACAGAGTAAGACTCTGACTAATAATAATAACAGTAATAATAATAATAATTGTCTCCAAACTTTGTATGGGATGCACTGCTAGGATTCCTAAGCTTGTAACCAAGTCTCTAACTCGCAAAAATCATCAGAGGGAAGAAGCCATACGCATGTTCAGGCTTAAATAGCAAAACATAAATAACTCTATGATGGATATTATGGCTTTAACTGACAGTGGGAAAATGATGAAGAGACCCACTATTATTTATTCATGATTGTTTGGTTGCTTAGGGTTACTGCCCTGCATGCAACCACATTCCTTAGAATTATGTATGATTGTACTGACCCTCTCTGGAAGAGAAAGAGTCAGTGACCCCATGGTTGCAGTCACATAGTTAGTAATATAGATTATTATTCATTTCTATGATCAATAGTTAAAGTTAGAAATACAGTTATATTAATCCTGTAACTGTAGTAAGTACATGCTTTTGTTTTGTTGTACCCATTTGCTAATGATGTATCATAGTGAATAATGTTTTATTCTGTAGTAAGCACCACTAACTCCTTTGCTTAGTTACTGATAAAAGAAAATTACAGGTTCCCAGTAATGGATACCAATAATATGCAAACAAAGAATGTTATAATTGATGAAACACAATTATAACTGGAAATGCAATTGTATAATAACCGGGAGCCTATAGAATGCTTTGTAAATAATGTAGTTTGATGTTAATTAACAGCAAACTTCAATGCTTATGTTTATGAATACTGTAAAATATTAATACTAATGGGTCTTTCTTCATGGTGGAGACTTTGTTTACAAAGGAGCTGAGCTTGCCTTGGTATCTATAACTGGCGTGTCTCCCTGAATTCCAAATTCAGAAATAAACTTCTTTCTTCCTAGGTCCCTGTCTCTCAGGTTTTACTGATGAATGAGAGAGCAGCCGCATGTTCCATAGACCATTTCATTCTTGCTCTGTTGCCCAGGCTGGATGGAGTACAGTAGCACAATCACAGTTCACCTCCTGGGTTCAGGTGATCCTTCCACCTCAGTCTCCTGGGTCGCTATGACTACAGGCCTCCATGCCTGGTTAAATTATTATTATTATTATTATTATTATTTTTTTTTTGAGTTGGAGTCTCACTCTGTCGCCCAGACTGGAGTGCAGTGGCCGCTCCTGGCCACCGCAGCCTCGACCTGCTGGGCTACGGCGATCCTTCCGCCTCAGCCCTCCAGGTAGCTGGAACTACAGGCGCGCGCTACCATGCCCGGCTAATTTTTTGATTTATTGTAGAGATGAGGTCTCACTTGCCCAGGCGGGTCTCGAACCCGCGGGCTCAGGCAATCCACTCACCTCAGCCTCCCAAAGGCGCGGGATTACAGGCTGAGCCACCAAGCCCAGCTTGTTCACTTTTAAAATAACATTTATGTGTTTTTGATAATTATTGAAAGGATTGTCAAGAATAAATCTATTCTAAATTGTTTGTGCTATGCTGTAGTATGTGTAAAATTTTAAAAATCAATATTAAGTCTAAGTTTCCATTTTAAATCTATTTGCATTAATTAATAATATCATTTTTCAACATGGAGAATATAGAACTTGACACAAGTACTGTAATTTGAGAGTAACATATTAATTATTTCAGCTTGTTTCTTTCTAAGTAAGTTAAATCATTTAGTTGCTAAAAAGATTTTTTAATTTATCAAGCATATGACACTAGTCTACATAATAACATATTTCTTATTTCTA
>CAUYQG010056105.1:0-41717 GCA_963574415.1 Tarsius wallacei | reverse complement strand
GAGTTGGAGTCTCACTCACTGCAGCCTCGACCTGCTGGGCTCCGGCGATCCTTCCGCCTCAGCCTTCCAAGTAGCTGGAACTACAGGCGCGCGCTACCACACCCAGCTAATTTTTTTGATTTATTGTAGAGATGAGGTCTCGTCAACTTGCCCAGGCAGGTCTCGAACTCGCGGGCTCAGGCAATCCACTCACCTCAGCCTCCCAAAGCGTAGGATTACAGGCTGAGCCACTGAGCCCGGCTGTTTTTTGCCTCTATGAGTAATCAGGAGTCTCTTGTTTAATTCCCACTTATTTGGAGTTCCCAAATGTCTTTCTGTTGAATGGTTTCTCATTTAATTCCATTGTGATCAGGAAATACATTTTGTATGACTTCAGTCCTTTTAAGTTTATCGAGACTAGTTTTGTTACCTAAGATACAGTCTACCCTTGGGGTTGTTCACGTGCACTTTAAAAGAACTTGTATTCTGCTATTGTTCTGTGGTATGTTATATAAATGTCTCTTAAGTCTTATTGGTATAAAACATTGTTCAGGTCTTTATTTTTCTGTTAATATTTTATTGTTATATCGTTATTGAAAGTAGGATACTAAAATCACCAACTATTGTTGCAAAATTGTCCATTTCTTCCCACAATTCTACTCATTTTTGCTGAATGATTGGAGGCTCTGTTGTTAGGAATGTATACACACACATATAAATTTTTATATCTTCCAGTTAAGGTAATTTTCTAACATCATGAAATATTCCTCAGATTCTCTAATAATATTTTAAAATCTATTTTGTCACATATTAGTACTTCTACTCTAGTTCTTTTTAGTTGTTGCTTACATGATATATCTTTTCCACACTTTCCCTTTTAACCTACTTAACTATCTAATCTGAGGTGTGACTACAGTAGACAGCATGTAGTTGGATTTTGTGTTTTGCTTTTTGAAATTATTATGACAATATCTGCCTTTATATTGTTTAGTCCATTTCCATTTAAAGTCATTTTCGAAATGGTTACATTTACACTTGCCATTTTCTCTTTTGTGAATTTATCTTACTTAGCATTTATTGAGCTTCCTGAATTTGTAGACTGATTCTTTAAAATAAAAGGTAGGAAGTTTTCAGCATTATTTTGCATATTTTTCTATACCACTCTTTCTCTTTTTCTTTTGGTACTCCCATTAAACAAATTTTGATACACTTAATGGTATTCCACGTTTCTCTGATACTTTATACAATTTTCTACATTTTCTCCCTTTTCACTGAGTCACACTTCTATTGATCTATTTTAAAGTTTGTTGATTCTCTCTTCTAACTCTAATCTACGGGTAAGCCCTTCTAGTGAAATTTTCTTTTCAGTTATTTTATATTTCTACTTCAGAATTTCTACTTGATTCTTTTAAAACATTTTTTATCTCTTTATCAGTATTGTCTACTTAATGAGTCCTTGCCATTATGCCATTCTGTAATTCTTTGACACACGATTTCTCTTAGTTCTCTGAACATTGCTTTGATGTCTTATTCATTCATTCAACCAAGTGGTTCCTTCAGAGGCAATTTCTGTTGCCTGATTTGTGTGTATATGTATATGGGCTACACTTTCCTTTTTCTTTAAAATTCTTATGATTTATGTTGTTTAAAATTGAATATTTTGATAATAGAGTGTAGTTACTCTGGTTATTGATTCCCAGCAAGGTAGTAGTTGTTTGTTTGGCCATTTTGTTTGTTTAGAGAAAACTTGGCTGAAGTAATTCTCAAAGTCTATTTCTCCAATGATGTGCAGCCTTTTATATACCTGCATACACTTTTTCCTTTTTTTTCCCCTGGCCCAGCTACCTAGAATTGGCCTAAACTACTGAATTGGCCTAAACTACTTATTGGTCAAAATGTGTGATTAATCCCTAGTTATAATTTTACCCTTTGTCATCGAAAGCATGGTACTTTGTAGGCTAATATCACATTTCAGGAAGTTTTAATTGTTTGGGTTCCACATTTAGCCAGGAACTAGTAGCACATAGGTTTTCTCTCAGTTGCTTCCCAGAAGGCATACCTTGTGCATGCACAGTCTTCCACATTGCCAGGGATGTGTGTTATGTTATTAGGAGTCACCCCTGAGTCATTGTAATCTCTCTTTCAGTAGTGCATAATCAATGCTTAAACTCCTGTGCCAGCAGGAAATGAGAAGAATAAAATCATCAACTTTACAACAAATTGGATGAAGCTGGAGTCCATCATACTTAGTGAACTTTTACAGAAACAAAAAAACTCAATACCGCATGTTCTCACCCATAAGTAGGACCTGAACATTAATCGCATTAGTACAAAGGAGAGATCAGAAGTCGCTGGGGACTACCAGGAAGGAAGGGTGGGAGGATTGGCATGTAACAACACAAAGGGTACATGGTCCTATACCAGGGAGGGTGAGGGCCAGTTGAATGTCCAAACTTCACCTGTATGCAGTCTACTTGTGTAGTTAATGCTTGCTTGTACCCCACATCTCTATAATAAAATAAAATTCAATAATAAAAAGAAATCCTGTGCCAGTAAGAATTTTTGCCTGAATTTGTAGGTCTGTAGCAAATGCCTTTTGTTTCATGTCTCTGATTGCTCCTCAGTGGGTGCAGTCCAGCACATATGCACACCATTTCCCAGACCCTCAGATTGACTGAAAGTCCTGAAGACCTCTCCTTGGTTGTCTCTTTCCCTGGTTCTGGTCTTTAAACATTTGTGTGCTTTGACATTTTGCTTATATCAGAGCTTTTTACCTCTTCTTAGTTTCCCTCAACCATTACTTTCAACAACCTCCTTAGGTATGGATTTCTTCTTGAATAAAGTCAGACTCCTCAGAAACTGCTGCTAAGCTTAGAGTTGCCCTGTTTTTGTAGAAAACTATACAGGCTCCTACTACTTTTCTCAGAGAAATTCTCATGATCTACAGAATGGGCACTGGTAGCGGGCACCACAAAAAGAGGCAGCCCCTGGTCATCTTCACTGACCTCTTGTGGGGAAGGAATATTCAAGAGACTAAATAGAAAAAGACACAGTCCTTAGAGGATATCTGCTGAATACAGCTTCTGCAACCCTGGGCTGGAGGATGGTAAGAAACATAATCAACCTGCTCCTCCTAGAGTGAAACCATAGACCCAGACTGGATGTAAGGGAATGGAGATCTTCCCTTCTTGTCTGTCCATGCTTCTCAAAGCAATCTCTCACTGTTCTTGCCAAGATACAGTAGATTTTTTAGGACAAATGTTTCTCTGTTTACTGTCTGCCCATAGGGTAATATCTACAGATTTTAAGTGATCACTCTTTAAAATAATTTTCACCAGTTAAATTACTGCTTTGCTGGAAAGACTTTTACCAAGCTCATTACTCCATTATTTTGGAAGTCAACTGACCACCATTTATTTTTTTAAGCACTAATTTTATTTGGCGAAATGTGGGAGAAAAGCAGGTTTATTCTTTTAGGTACTGATATGTAGATATACAATCAATAACAGAATAATAATAATAATAATACTCTCATATACTTAACTCAGAAAATGTAGATCCCTCATTTCTACTCCTTTGGCAGCATAGAATAGAATAAAATAAGATACATTTATAAAATATGATATGATAGCCACCGTTAATTAAAATAAATATTCTGTTTTATTTTATTCAAAAAACATGGATGAAAATAATAGCTTATTAAAAATTGTTTCCAATATTCTGTGTCTACCACCTCTCCTGAAGTAAAAAACCTTATTTACACACCCAAAATTCTATACACAATTTCAGAGACTTTATAAGCTTCTTCAAGCCCACACAAATCCCAGGTTAAGGATTCTTACAATCAAGGAATATCCAATGAATTTCATGTAAAAATAAAGACATTGGGTTGCCAGAATTATAGAGATTAAAGGGTATAATTTTTTTCAAGTTGAATCCATGAGATGGGTGCATAACATGAAGAAATATGTCACATTATCAATTCCAACAGTATTTATGAAAGAAGCTTGAGCACCCAGATATTAGATTAAATCAAATAATTAAATCATGATCTCTACTCCTGAAAAGCAGTTGATTGTCAACTAAGTAAATCTCTGATCTAGTGCTATTATAATGTCTGGTTGAAGTGCAAAGACATAAGAATCAGAAGGAAGGCACTTAGCTATGAACTGAAGAAAGGATAGAATTTGAAAAAATAGAGAAGAGGAGAAATGGAATCTTACACATGAGGCATAAAGGAACCTAAGGGGGAAATCAAACACTTTAACACTGTAAGAAATAAAAGAATAAAAATAGCTAATGTTTTTAGAGTACTTCTTATATACCAAATGTATTTCTAAAGTATTTTACATGTGTTAATAACTTCATTTACTCCTAACCACAGCTAGTGAGGTAAGAATACTTTATTGTTCCAATTTTACAAATAAGAAGACTGAGGCATTGAGAAAATAAATTCCTGCTCTAGATTGTCTAGTAAACTAGAATTTGAACATGGATTGATCCTCTGGTCTACAGAAATAAAACTACTAAGAATAGAGGAAGGCTGTGTGCAGTAGTTCGTGCCTGTAATCCCCGCGATTTGAGAGTCAGAGGCAAGTAGATCACTAGAGGTCAAGAGTTTGAGACCAACCAAGGTAACATAGCCTGATACTGTCTCTGGAAAAAAAAAATAGGCCATCTGTGGTGGTGCAGGCATATCATTAGAAAAAAAAAAAGAGGACATAAGTATTAGTAGAACTTGAACATTGTTACATGCTGAATAAATCAGTTTTGATCAACATTTGGCTAAGAAGTATTTGATCCCTACTTCATATTATTGTGAGCTGTTGGAGGTCCTGGTCTAGGAAGTGACACCATAAAATGATGTATTAAAAAGATTTATTCAAGTCTGGGCAACTTGGCAAGATCTCATCTCGACAATAATTAAAAAAATTAGCTGAGTGTGGTGGCACATGCCTACTTGGAAGGCTGAGGCGGAAGGACCACCTGAGCCCCACACAGGTTGAGGCTGCGGCGTCTGTGAGCGTGCCACTGCACACCAGCCTGAGAGAGACTCCAACTCAGAAAAAATAAAATGATAACAATAATAATAATAATAATAATTTTTTCACGACTTTGTCAAATACTGTAGACATCCTATCTTCAAATAATTTCATATTAGAAAATAAATTTAGTTTCAAAGGATGAAATTTGCAGTCCAATAATACATTTAAAAGAAAAGTAAATATTAAATATTTGATTCTAGATATTAATATCTATTCTAAAAGTAGATAGTAATAGTTCTTAATTTGAAATTCTCATTTCTATTGTGCTAACTTATTTGTCCTTGAAGAAGAGCCAGTTCAAGGTAGTCACAAATAATAGAAGCTTTTGAAAGTAAAATAAAACATACAGTAAATGATGGTGCAATGTAATAGAATTCATCATCGTTAAAGAAATAACAGCTGAGAATTAGAAAATAGAAAATTCAGTCAATTTTCTCCCACTACTTTGCTTTCTGATATTATTCAAATGTAATCTTCTTGGGTCTTATTTTGCTATCTATTAAAATAAAAATGATGGATAAATACTGAGCCTATTTCAGTGAAACATTATAATTCTATAACTGAACTCGATACAACAAACGATAAATTTTTTAAAAAATAGCTTCAGAGGCCCAGAGGTCCACTCTGCCCATGTAATAAATAAAATTAATAATGTTACAGATGGCTAGAAAAGTAAGTTACAGAAATATAATTTTACTGTGAAATTTTCAAAGGGATACTTGCCTAATTAAACTTTTAAATATTTACATGAATTTATTTTTAAAAGATAATGCACTCCAGCTATTCATAAGTAAAAACCTATAAAAATTATACACTGAAAAGCTTTCTTCTCATCTCTGTCATCATACACTTAGTTTTTAATACATCACTTCTAGTAATACGTATTATTTCAGAGGTTTCTTTTTTATATTAGATGAAACATTTTTATTAGACTACATTTTTGCATTATACTATTATACTTTACATACTCTACAGCAAAATAATTTTTTGACTTAACAATATAGCCCAGATACCTTTCCATATTTCTGCATAGAGAGCTTTCCTATTCCTTTTTTTCAGTTATTGGAATTAGAGACCTTTCAACTGCACGAACATGCCTTAATTCATTTAACCATCAAACACTGTGGTAACTTAAGTTGTTCGTGCTATTATAAGAATCTAAGTAAAAACTTTTGCATAAACATTATTTTACACATATGCAGCTATAGAAGTCCAATAAACTCCTGAAATAAGAAATGACTAGGTAAAAGTAGACATATTGTTTTAATAATTATTGTTCTTTCAAAATGTTCTTTCTTGTATGGGTTCCAGAATTGGAGTTATAGAGAACTTTTCCATTTCAAGACAATAAATGTTCTCAAGTTTTGTCATATTATTAAGGTTTCATATTTCATTTATGTTGTCATATAATTTGAAATATGGACCCTTTTTTTGCCAGTTGGCTACCCATTTTTCACAGCACTATGTACAAAGTAGTCACTTGGCTCTATGAACAAAATTGCATATTTCTATTACATATCTACCAACATTATTCATCCTGATTTTCCTTTTTTTCCCTTCTCTTCTGTATATAGGCCATAACCGCTTAAGTAAATAAGCAATTACTGAGGTATACATGTATATATATTAAATCTATATATAATTGGAATGTTCAGAAGAACAGAAGCCAGAGTTAGGCTCAACAAATAAAGTTTGCAGTACTGATTGAAGACAAGTGCATGGTGTCTTTGGATTGATAATTCTTCAGGATATCTTATTCTTATGCAATCTCTGCGTGGTATCTGGTGAAGACATCAATTCAAAAAAATTATCGCAAACCTGAGACTTACTTATACTAGTATATGCGTATATAATGGAGATTACCTGAAAAAAATGTATTATTTTAAAAGCTGATTTTAAGAGCAGCCTTGGGGAGAATATTTAGAAAAATTCTAAAATTTTTGGAGGAGTGCTTACAGCCCATAAAGGCAGGAAGTTTGTCTAAAAAAATTCTAAAGTTTTTGGAGGAGGCCTTAAAACCCATAAAGGTGTGGGTAATGAAGAACGGATGTTTTTTAAATTGCCTTCTAGTATGACCCTGTTGACACAGGATTTTTAATTAAGCTAGATAGTAATGAGAGCCAGGAGGAGTAATACAACATGACAAAAGAAAAATAAATAAATAAAAGAAGAGGAAGGATACACGCACTTGATTACCCAAGGTAACAGAGTAGAGAATTTAGAATGAAAATTAAGTGTTAAAATCACATTTCTAAATTTTGAAATTGGATGTATAAACATAACCTCTTTCCTAAATCTCCCTACAAAATTTTCAATCTAGATTATAAAAATAAACATAAAAAATAATTATTCTGACATTTGATACAAAGAAAGTGTTAAATGTGGATTATCAAATCATTTTAATGGGATCATCAGATGCAAACTACAGTCATAGTGTTAAAAATGGCTTCATCTACACAGCAATCACTGTATGCCAAGTATTAGTCTAAGCACCTCCCCTGTGCTAATTTATGCCTCAAATAACCAAATGAACAAAATACTACCATTGCCTTTATTTTATAAACCAGGGATTAAATAACTCATCCAAGGTTCTACGCCTAGTAATGATTCAGTTGTGCAGTAACAAAATGAAAAAAAGCAGATTCATTACCAAGTTTGGCATGCCTGCATCTAGGATAAACAGCAGGATCTAGCCATACAGCCCTAATGAGCACAGTTGAAATGTCCATTGCACATTATTGAAAAGAACTTTTATGTTCAAGAATAACAAATCACTAATAATAAGCAGGTACAACTGTTAAAAGTCATATTCGGTAGATGTCAGTGTGAGTTAGAATGGAAAAGAAGAGGATCCAGTCACAATTAAAAGACGACAAAGAAAGCAGACAGTCCAAAGCTAAAGGGCAACTAGGAAACATTGGCTACTCAAATAATTTTATAGATAGTGGTCTGCCCAATCAGACTGTGCCAACACTAGGGAAAAAGAAATGTTTAAACTTGTCAACAAGGCAGGGATTGATGAGTCCTACCAAAGAATCAGCATTTCATAGAGTCAAGAAAGGTGCAGGATCATGGACTCTGAACAGACTCTCCTGAACTTTAAGGCTGCACACTTCCCTGTCTGAAGTAGTAGCCACTAGTAATAGGGGGCTGAAAATATCGCATGTGGCTAAGGTTACTATAACAGACAGCTAGAGTATAATAATTCACCAAAAATCCTCTTTGGTGAATATAGGATAAAGTTATTACTTTCCCTCAGGTTTCATCGAGAACTGACTCCAATCCTGATGTTTGCAATATAAATGCCCATGAGAAATTTAGGAATATAGAATCAAAAAAAGCAAAGAGTGAGTGACAGCCTGTATTGCAAATTGAAGCCATGCCATTCTTACCTAAAGTAACCCTCAAACTCTATATCTTGTTTGTTTTAACCCCAAATTTTAAATATTACAAATTCTAAAAGCTTAAATATGAATTTTGCTCTGATTGCTGAAATAATTTTGTTAGACCGTAAAGTAGAAGTGTGTTTAAAAGTGAAATGAGGGACAGGATTACACTCACGACAATAGAAAGTCTGCAAACATCTACAATAATTTTCAACAAAATTGTAAAAGTTCTCCAAATAATTGTTACTGTCTTGCAACTACAGGTGTTTTCCAAGGCTGCAAAAAAATGAGAAAAAATAGAAGCATAAATTAAACACAACACTGATCAATTTTCTTTCAAAGGTACCTAGATAAATTTAGATAAAATAATTTTTAGAAGTCTTGGAATATGTGACTCCTATGGCTCCTTAACCCCTTTCAATTAGTATTTGTAAAACAAATTTTTATGTGCACAAAAGAGAATGCAGTTATATTTTAAGTAAGAAATTTTCTCTGGAAGAAATCTCCTTGCTTAAAATAAAATATTCACGAACTAATATATGACCAAACATTTAATGCTGACACAAAATATACCTTGATAACAAAGTTGCTAACTTCAATTTTATGAAATATGCAGTCATTAAAAAAAACAGGTGTGGGAAACAAATTCGAGCATAGTAAAACAGTTGGATTTAAATTCTAATAAGGAAAGATCAAATACATCATAAATGTCAGAACTGTATTTTTTAATTTAAGTGAATAAGATGTATCAGTACTAGAAATTAAAAACTGAAGTGAACATTTTAAAAAATACCCTCTTTCCATCTATGTATGGTGCTTTAGATTTATCCCATTACTACTTTTTGGAAAAAAATTGTATGTTTATGTTAAAAATTTCAGAGTATAAAAGAGACACAAAACAAATCAAGATACTATGACAGTAAAGTTTACTTGCCCTTGATCTGAGAATCCCAAATATGTTTCCCTGCACATACTTTTATTGTCACTGTGATGTTTATAGTTTTGTATCAACTTAAGATGTGTTTCACTGCCTAATAGTAAGTATTGTGAATCAAAGGAATGGTTAAGTACTAGCAGAAAATGCCCTGGTGGGTGACTAGATGGAGGGCAGACATTTCTAAATTCTACCCAAATATATTGTTCTATAAATTCTCCAAATGCTACTTCTTGTCCCTTTTTTGTTTGTCTTTTATAGAAATTTCTAATTTCTAATTTAATACTCATTTTCTCTTTGTTTTCTTTAGCCTTCATATGCAAAACTTTCTCAATTAGAAAACACTGTAGCAGCCGGGTTCGGTGGCTCAGCCTGTAATACCGCGCTTTGGGAGGCTGAGGTGAGTGGATTGACTGAGCCCGCGGGTTCGAGACCTGCCTGGGCAACTTGGCGAGACCTCATCTCTACAATAAATCAAAAAATCAGCCGGGCGTGGTAGCGCGCACCTGTAGTTCCAGCTACTTGGAAGGTTGAGGTGGAAGGATCGCCGGAGCCCAGCGGGTCGGTCGAGGCTGTGGTGGCTGGAAGCGGCCACTGCACTCCATTCCCAGTGACGGAGTGAGACTCCAACTCAAAAGAAAAGAAAAGGAAAGAAAAGAAAAGAAAAGAAAACACTGTAGCAAGCATTATCATTGGTCTAGCCATGAGCACCAGGCACCTTCCAGCATAAAGCAATATTGGGAATCAGACAACATCAGAAATCTGAGACCATCTGTTCTCTAAAAAAAAAAAAAAAGTCAGAAAAGGAAGTCGAAGTTAAGAATAAATGCTGTCAAGCTTTCTAGTCTCGAACACAAATAATATTGATAAAACTAGCAAAATGAATATTATAAAGAAAACAAACATTATTTTGAAAGTCAAAAAAAGAAAAATGGCTTACTGACAAATTATCATGTGCTGACCAGCTAGCTGAAATATAATCATTGGTACCCAGACATTTGGCAGTTACTATGTGGATAGAATTACCGTCATCACACACAACTTGTCTTCTCATATTGATTTGTGTGGGCCATATCTCAGTTCAATCAATACCAACAGGTTAGGAGAAAGAAGCTAATCAGAAAAGAATTTTTCAAAGACTTTCTCAGAATGGAAAAACAGTCATTTTGTGACTGATTGTATATCACATATTTTTTCCTCATTTTTTTCATTATGTCCTTGGATTAGAAAGGAAATTTTAGAGTGTTTGAGTGCTAACATACTCCAAGCTCTTAAATAAGGACTCTTTTAGTTAATTTTCAAATTACCGAGATTGAAACTTATTAATCTTATTAGTAGATACCACCAAGAAAAAATTGTCACTAGGAAAAAAGGTACAAAATAATGACACAGACAACTGAAAATTTCTGTAAACAATGTTCTGTGTGATGTTACCATTTATAGTTAGGAAACAGCATACATTTAACATTTTAAAAATTCTTTTTTATTTTAAAGATGTGGCGTACAATTCAGGATTAGGTAGATAAGTGGTTATCATATAGTTTATTTGGGCTTCCTTTGGTCCCCACTTCACCTGATTTGAGATCAGGTACTGTTATTGATGTTATGAGCCTTCTCCCTTCCCCTGACAGCATCTTGCTACTGCCAAACCCTTTCTTATATGATAAATATGATAAATGTTCAGGGTTTGCTTATAAGTGAGAACATGTGGTACCCAGCTTATTGTTCCTGTAATAGATTACTGTGGATGATAGACTCTAAATTCATCCAATTTGCTGCAAAGACCCTAATTTTGTTCTTCTTCACAGCTGTGTAATATTCCATCATGTATATGTACCACATTTTTTACCCAATTCACTTTAGACAGGCTGCATGATTGGTTCCATGTTTTTGCTATTGTGAATAATGCTACAATAAGCACACCCTTATGGAAATTGGAATAGGCAACAAATTCCTGATCAAAACCCCAGATATCCATGCCATAAGAGACAAGACAGACAAGTGGGACTCCATCAAACTGAAAAGCTTCTGCAAGACAAAAGTAACACCAAAAGAGCAGGCAGACAGCCCACAGGATGGGAAAAAATATTTGCTAACTGTATATCTGACAAAGGCCTAACATCCAGGATCTACAAGGAACTCAAATGTGCCAAAAAGAAAAAAACAAACTGCCCTATTAAAAAGTGGGCAAAAGAAATGAATAGATACTTCTCAAAAGAAGACATACAAGCAGCCAACAGATATATGAAAAAATGCTCAGCCTCACTAATCATCAAAAAAACGTGAATTAAAACCACATTGAGATACCATCTAACTCCAGTCAGGATGGCCATCATTAATAACAAAAAATAAAAGATACCTGCCCACGTATGTTTATCGCAGCATTGTTCACAATAGCAAGAACCTGGAACTAACCATGCTGTTCATCAAAAGAGGACCAGATTTTAAAAATGTGGTACATATACATGATGGGAATACTACACAGCCATTAAAAAGAACAAAATCATGAATGTTGCAGCAACCTGGATGGAACTAGAGTTTATAATACTAAGTGATCTCTCACAGAAACAAAGATCCTAGTATCACATGTTCTCACTCATAAGTGGACCTTGAGCATCTATCGTAATACTATAAGAAAAGGATTGACAGTGGTAGGAAACTACGGGGGGGGGGGCAGGGAGGGAAAGGGAGGTGGGATTAACGGTAGTCAATATCTGTCTGGGGACAGGGGGACACCCCTTATCAACAAGGGTGCCTGAATGAGGCATATTTGTATACCTGACCCTTAACTGTACCCCACAATTTTAAGATAAAAAATATGTTTAATAAAAAAAAAGGGGAAAAAAACCCCAAAAAACAAAAATCAAATGCTGAAGAGGAGGCATCTGGAGAAAAGGGAATGCTTCTACACTGTTGGTGGGAGTGAAAACTAATACATCTTCTGTGGAAAACAGTATGGTGATTTCTAAAAGATCTAAAAATTGACCTTCCAAACGACCCAGCAATCCCCTTTCTGGAAATATGCCCAGAGGAATTCAAATCGTTCTATAAAAAGGAACCTGCACACGCATGTTCATATAGCATTTTAAAATAAAATTTATTAGCAATTCTTTATAACATTTTAAGGAAAGGTATAATATCACTCATAAAATTTAGTAACTGCCTGTGAGAGCAAAATCTTATTGTAATTTTATCTTTCCCCATGTCTCACCGACAGATGATTTGAAAATACTTGTATGAAGAGATTGATTATGTAGTTATACTTCCTGGAATGATGAAAGATGAGATGGAGGGATTTTTCACGGTGTTTATAACACTCAGTACTTTTACTTAAAACAAAGGGTGTGGGGAGAAGAAACAAAGCATTTTATAGTAATTCTAACTTTGAACACTTTGATGATTTTAACCCCCAAATAAATCTATTTTTGGTGCTTAATGTATATCGATCAAGTTATATCTCTCCCATATGAGATGTGTTTTATTTACAAAGAACAAATTATTTGATTTTTATATCAGTTCTTCTTAATATTTAATAATTTTTTCCTCTTGAAACTAGCAACTATTCCCGTGTTATCGAACTCCAAATTCCCTTTTGTGTGCATAGAGACCCATTTATAGAGCACATAAGAATGAATTCCCTACCAGATTATCACTAGGCTATTAATAAACAACCAAACATGGGCGGCCAGGAGATGCTAGAAAAATGAAGCGAGTAATTCTTATAAGCAGTTGCTTTACATATGAGTAATATACTCAAAAAGGAAAATTAAACTTAATTTAAGGTTACTCTCCCTTATTCTTATCTTCTTCTAATAACTAGATCTTGCTAAGCACTCTTAGCAAGAGTGCTATTGTTACACAAAGAGTTCGTAGTAGATAAAGAAGTTAGAAGCCTTGTTTCCTTTGTAAGCACCAATGCAAACAGTTCGCCCCCTATACGGTCTTACAGTCCTGTGTGGTTCTTATAATACCACTCAGTCCTCTTTTATGAGTGATTACCTTCTGGTTGGTCTTTCTGCTAACCTCTGACCTACTGACATCAAGTGATGCAAGACAGCCTTCTCAGACAACGAAGGAGTAGAAGTATCTATTTCGACTCTGAACATTCTCGTCATCACTATTCAGACCAATCGTGAAACCCTGCTTTGATCCTCAACAGCAAAGCGATTCGACTGCACCTCTTGGCCAAACGACTTGGTGTTTGTTTTTATAACGGAAACTTATGTTAGAAAAATAATGTTAGTCACCTCTCGTGTTTCTATGAAAATGAAATTAGATTAAGTTGTAAGTAAACAGTTTCTGCAGCTCTTGGCAAACTCTAAGCAGCCAATACATGTGCCTATTTTTAGTAATAGTAGTAGTAGTAGTAGTAGTAGTAGTAGTAGTAGTAGTAGTTGAACACCATTATGATTCACATGGCGTTCCTTATGTTCTTATCAAGGTACAATTTTATACCATATGTGGAACCACTCTAACTTGTAAATGCAATGTAAAGAAGGCAGTTGGCAACATAAAGCTTACATTGGTTGCATTGTGCTGTGTAAACTTGGTTAAGCTGGAAGATATGGTTCTAGAAATGGAATTCTCTTCCTTGTTTTATCCAGGCTAGAGTTAGTTAAATGTGAAATTTCCACAAGATTTGGAAAGTAGAATTGAAGTAGTTGTCAGAACTCCCTTAAGATACTTTTTTAGATTGGTTTGGTAATAAACAGCTACGGAAAAGTCTGGTGTTCCAGACTGTTGCACTCTCCTTTGCTCTGTATGTAGATCTTTCTCCTGATTGGCCCCGCTGACCAAGTGCAACAAAAGATGCTTTGCTGTAGAGTCACAGATACCTTCTTTTTTTTATTTTTATTTTTTTGAGTTGGAGTCTCACTCTGTCACTCAGACTGGAGTGCAGTGGCCACTCCCGACCACTGAAGTCTCAACCTGCTGGGCTCTGGCGATCCTTCCGCCTCAGCCTTCCAAGTAGCTGGAACTACAGGCACGCGCTACCACACCGGGCTAATTTTTTTGATTTATTGTAGAGATGAGGTCTCACCAAGTTGCCCAGGCGGATCTCAAACCCTCAGGCTCAGGCAATCCACTCACCTCAGCCTCCCAAGGCGTGGGATTACAGGCTGAGCCACCAAGCCCAGCTCACAGATACCTTCTTGATTATCATCCTGTCTTGCTTTCATGACAAACTTTTACACTTTTTTCTTTCTTTTTTTTAATAATCAATATTTTTTACTGAGATATTGTGGGGTACAGTTAAGGGTTAGGTATACAAATATGCTTCATTCACTTTTTTCATTCCTACTTCCTCTTCTTCATACTGTTTAAAATTTTGCAGCTGTTTGTACCCTTATCACATACTGAATATATCTCTCTAGTTCATTTCTTAAGCTCCAGTGTACAAAATAATCTCCTGGGTTTTTTTCCTTTTTTTTTTTTTTGAGTTGGAGTCTCACTCTGTCACCCAGGCTGGAGGGCAGTGGCATGCTCATGCCAATCCAGCCTTGACCTGCTGTGCTCAGTCGATCCTTTCGCCTCAGCCTCCCAAGTAGCTGGAACTACAGGCATGTGCCACCACACTCGGCTAATTTTTCTTGATTTATTGTAGAGATAAAGTCTTGTCATGTTGCCCAGGCTGGTCTTGAACTCATAGGCTCAGGCCATCTTCTCACCCCTTTCCCATAGTGCTGGGATTACAGGCGTTCTTTGTTTGGTTTGGTTTGGTTTTAATGAAGATCCTTAAGCTACATATCCCAGAGATTCTAATTTAATAGTCCCAAATTAGAAGGCAGGGATTTGAATATGTATAAGCATTCCTAAATTATTCTGCTGTAGGTGGTTAGGAATAATGTCATGAATAACTACCTACCAGATCTGATGGAGACTTCTCAGCTTTTATCCACATCCAACCTTCCTGCATTATTGGATACTCTTGATAATCCCTCCTTCAAATTTCATCTTCCCAGAGGCTCAGGACAGGGCCCTCGAAAAGGTTGATCCTCTCTCAAACCATTTATTGAGTTCATAAAAGGAAGGTACAGACATCACCTATCCTAAATTTTTGCTCACTGTTTGGTCTGAAATTTCAGCAGCCCCCACCCGTTTTCTTGTCTGTCAGCATCTCTCATGGCATCATCTTCCTTCTCAGTACACTGTTGAAATAAGTAATACAAATAGCAACGAGTATTTACTGAATGCTTGTGATGGGTGCTGAGTACACACATTAGCTCCTGTAATAATCCCTTATGGCGTGCTTCCTCTCATCACAACTTTTCAGTTGTTTAAATTTGTTGTTTTATTTATTTTTTCACAAGCTACTTTCATTCCATAGGGTATCCTTCCTTGCATCCTAATCCTGCCACCAGGGTCACCTTCTCTGAGATGCTTTTCCTCAGGGCCTTTCTGAGACTGTCCACTACAGGAGGCTCTTCTCCTGTGTGTGATCCACGTCACCTAACATGCGGAAAGGGGTTGACTTGCTTATCTGTCGCCACCTCTAGCTGGTGAACATCGTGAATGGTAAGGACTATATCCTTTAGCCCCCAGGGCCTGTCATAGAGCCCAGCTATATGCCTTTATTCTTAATTACTTATGGCTGGTTGAAATTAATTATTTAACCCTTCAACCCTTCCAGCACAATATTGTCCACTATTACACAAAATGTGGTCCTTGGGCCACTTATAGTCAAATCACCCCTCAAGACTGCTGAAAAGATAGATTTCTGTGCTTCTTGCTTAATACAACAGTATTTCTGAGCTTGAGCTGAGAAATATTCATTTTGAAAATCACCTTAGTTGATTCTCATGAATAGTAAAATTTTAAAAATATTGCTTTAGGTCTTACTGAGATTTAAGTGACCTATCTTCTATAGTGCTCATACTGGTAAATAGATAATGTCTCATGAACAATTCTTTTAAGATGAGATTTTAGTTTCACTTAAAAGTAGGGAAGTGGCAATAAAGTATCTACCAGATTTATTTAATCTCTAGAATATTTTTGTTTTAATCAGTTGGAAGAACTAGTAACAAGTAAATTTTCTTCTGACCCATATGAAATTTAATTCTGACCCATTTGACATTAATCACATTCATGTCCATCTTTTATATCTCATAGGATTGAATGAGTAACAATAATTTCAAATCATGCAAAGGTGAAAAAGATCTAAGTGCAATAAATTCAAGTTTAGGGCTATAGCTATTATAACGGCAATTATTGTGAGAAGAATGGTAATAGATGTTCAAATAGAGCCAAAGTATCTTAATTTCTTTAATTTCTCATTCTAAGTAGTTCATAGAAAGAAAAATATTAAATATAGACATAAAAATGTATATATTTTAATGAGTATGATTCATGGGCAACACACATTAAAATCACTTGGGGTTCTGATTAATACTGTAGTGTCACAGGTCACACCCAATACCTAGTGAATCGGGATGTTTGGTCAATAACCATTATCTTTACAAGCACTTTAGGAGAAGTCTTATTCATTTACCATTTCAGAGCCACTGATATAAGTAATTTTAAGTGTTAAGTTGAGATAGACATGAATAACTGTTCCAATGTCTACAATAAAGGGTTAAATCTTCTAAGTTCTTCTGCAAGCCAGCTTTCTGAATAGGCACAAAAAATGCTGGTACTGCCATGTGGCCTAAACAGCATGTTTTCTGACTTTGGAACAGGAGATTTGGGTTTGTGGACCAGGATACAATTACAATCCAGCATATAACTCTTGCTTATAGAAGGAGAGAACAATCAAGAAATCGAATAATGAGTTAAATGAAACCATGGTTTTGATGAATTAGATAAACTGTCTCTGATAATAAAATCTGTGATTAGAAATAACCACTTTAGTAAGAAATGTATTAAAATGCAATGTTTACTGATATATCGTATCTGAGGGCATAGGGATATTAAACTTATAACAGATAAATATCTTCCTCCTTTTCAAAGGGAAAAATCATCAGTAAGAAGAATTTTACATCAAGGAATTTGAGAAAAATATGCAGAAAATTTTAAAGTAGATGTCATTTAATATTGAATAAGATAAATGCATGTCATTGGCCACATAAATACAAAATTTTAAATGCCCAATATACATTTTTCTTATTAACATATGAAAAAATATGATATATTAGAAACTCTATGCTGTAAGTTGAAAGGAAAATAATTTTTAAAATATTTTATAGCCATTGCCTTGCTAAGCTATGGTGTGGTCATGTGCTCTTTGAGCTATTGCCAGACCATGCTTTCTTAAGCTTTGACTCCCTCCCCTCCCTTGAGGAGGTGAATCCCTCTCTCCTTCTCTCCAATTTACTTTCTAAATAAACTATATTTTCTAATGTAACTTCTATGCAATTCTTTGCATCTTTCATATGGCATCGGATTGCATACCACACACCCATACCCCCAACGGGCCTGACCTAGCGCATCTTTTGTAACATGGAAGGCGTAAAAAATAAACATTAAAAAGAAAAAAAAATTTACAAGTTCACAAAGGTTACATTCAATAAAGTGAGAAGTGAATGCCTAGAGCATCAATGAATTGTTATTCACCACTTTCCCCGGACAGAATTGCATGCATTAATTAAGTCATGATTAAAGGGAGATGGTATAAGTGCCAATCACATCCTTATCAAAAATGCATCAAGTAGAATTATAGTTTAATTTTCCCTTTATAATCCTATGCATAAAAATACGAGTCCCTCTTCATTGGAAAATTAGTCTGGTATTTTTGCAAGGTCAACATTCTCTGTCAAATGTGTTTCCAAGAACTTCTTCGAATAACAAATGCAAAAGCTATTGTCTGCATTGAGTCCAAAATGATTTATTCATTCCTGTAACATGACTTATTCTTTCAGCACGTGACCCTCAAAAAAATAATGATTTTTTTTTTAGCTGTAGGTAAGAAAACCATGATTTGCCCCTTTAATTATACACAAAGCAGTTTTAAAATTTTGGTGATTTAGAGATTTGTGAATAAGTGGACTTTGCATGAATATGATAATAAAGGCCTGAAACAATGCAGAAAGATGTCAAAGGTCTTTTTTTTTCAGAGCTGGTTTTCAGCAATCTCCTTCACCTTATCAAAGCAATTCCTATTCCTAGTCTCCATATGAAAGACAGCAAGAATATTCCTTATGCTAAATGCATTTAAGATTCATCAACAGGCCGGGCTCGGTGGCTCAGTCTGGAATCCCAGCACTTTGGAAGGAAGAGGCGAGTGGATTGCCTGACCCTGCAGGTTCGAGACCAGCCTGGGCAACTTGGTGAACCTCACCTCGTTTCTAAAATAAATCAAAAATTAGCTGGGCGTGGTAGTGCACGCCTGTAGTTCCAGCTACTTGGAAGACTGAGGCAGAAGGATCGCCGAAGCCCAGTAGGTCAAGGCTGTGGTGGCCGGGAGCGTGCCACTGCACTCCAGTCTGGGCGACAGAGTGAGACTCTGACTCAAAAAAAAAAAAAAAGATTCATCAACAATTCCACAGGATATTTTTAACAAAGGATATGAACTAAGAAGGTTTACTAAGCTATTTCATATCTTTTATAACAAGACTTTTACAAAAACTATGGGTATATACATGTAAATTTGCTATTGCGTATGATTACAATATTGCCTAACAAGTTATGAGTCACTAAATATTTTAAATGGCTTTAAATACTTATCACATATTATAAAGATGCCCATAAAATCAAAGGATTTTTAAAAACATTTAGTTACAAAGACCTTTTTCAAATTACCTTATAAGCTTTCTTTCAAATGCAATACCTATTTTCGAAGAGACTAATTTCAAAATGCTGACTTTCTGATATCCTTGTGAGGTGGGTCACAGCAGAACAATAATCCCAGTGAAAACAATGGGAATCTTCCACTTGCTTTTACATCACTCAAGATAAAACTAAATGGATAGTGCAAACATACAGGTATCTTCCGATCCCTTATTGAAAACATGATGCTAAAATTGTTCTGTATCTGTCTTGCGTCTAAGATTAAATAAAATTACAACCTCATTTCTTCATCATAAAACAATTATAAATAAATGTAAGAGTTAAAATATTACTCCTTTTCCTGCAATTTAATATAATTCTGTTACTTAAATGATCAATATTTCATAATGTAAATAATGTAGGTCAGAAATGTAGAAGGGAGATAATAGATGAGAGCCTGAAAAACAAGGTTGCATTCCCATCTCTTTCACTTATTAAACAAATAAGTCTGCAATTTAGTCTTTTGGCTTCAGTTCCCTTTTATATAAATTAGGAATAATAATAATTAGGATAAGAAATATTTCCTTGCTTGGAATATTTAGCTTGAAATGAGTATAAATGGAGCACTGTCTATGCATGGTAAAATGATATAGAATGATGAACAAAAAATATCCGGTGCTGCTCCGTATTCCCATCTGGCTTAGGAAACACATATAAGATTTTCCCCAACTTCAGTCCTCAGTAAAGATATAACAATAGAAATAAAATAATAAAAAGTCATACTTGTAGTCACTCAAGTTTTCCCCTGTTTTGGATAGATAATCAACCCCCTGCCCCATAAAGAAAATGCTTTCTAAGTTCCAGTAATTATTAGACAATGAATTCACTGAGCATTCAAATCATAACAATGTATTTGATAACTGTATTCTGGAAATATCTAATACACACTAAGGTATGAAGCATTTTTAAGTCGAATGCCTTAGACAGTTCCTTTTGAACTGCTCCCTTCTCCCACATCCCTTTCTGGGTCCAATATTCATCCTGACTGCAAGATTCAAATTCATTAAATCTTTTAAAAAGTGGTTCAATAAAACTGCTCAAGTCTCAATAAATCCCAAACTGTGAAATATAAAAACCAAATCTCACCAGTAAAAACATTCAAATATTACAAAACAAGAATAAAATTCAGTGTGAATGACTAATGTCTTCAAATACATTTCTTTCATGCCTTTAAGTGGCTGGGATTAGCATAAAGAGCCTTCTTAGAGTGTAGGCAACAATAAAAATTGCAATAACTCATACTTTGTAGTGACTTTCATTTTTGAATTTGGATATTCTTTAATTTTCATAATAGCCTTGGGAGATAAATATCATTATCCTCATTTCATGGGAGATGAAATTGAGAGATTAGTGATTTGCCCACAGCTACACAGTAAGTGAACTATATGCTGATTTCAGTCCAAGGCATTGGCACTAAGATTACTACATTACTCAAATTTATATAGCTAGATGGTTAGTATTGAAGAGATATAGCAAAAGGTAATAGTCAATTTAAGATCCAGAAGTCAAAAACATTAAAACAAATATATAAAGGTATTAAGAAAAAGTGGAAAATAACTGATAGGATTTAAAATATAAAATGCTAATATTTATTGAGCATTTATTATGTGTTAGGTACTGTCCTTAATGCTTTATATGAATTAACTGTGTAATCCTTATCATAGTCCTAACAAAAGTAGTCAAAACCGCAATGTCATCTTTGATTCCTTTCATTTTCTTACACTCCAAATCTACCCTATCAACATATTGTATGGTCTTTAGTTTCAAAATCTATGTCGACTGTGACCACCTCCTGCTCCCTGACTCACCCCATCTGTGTCGTGCCTCTGTCTTCTCTTACCAGGATTACCACAGTATACCTCAAACTTCTATTTTTCTAGTCAGGCCCTCTTCAGTCTATTCTCTAACCCGATACCAGAATAACCTCTTAAAAAATAAACTATTCTTAAAACTTGCCAACTGTTTCCCATCCCACACTGAGCACAAGCCCTTATAAAGCTCCTTCAGAAGGCACTTGATGATCTGGCTTCATCATTACCACTTGACCGAGGCTCTCCTTGGTCCAGTCCCACTAACCAGGCTGCTTGTACTGAACCAGTCTAGCCATTCTTCTTACTAAAGGCGACGTGCTTGCTGTTTCTTTGTTTGGAATATTCTTCTTTGAGGTATTATCATGATTTAGTCCCTAATCTTCTTCAGATCTCTGTTAAAATATTAATAAGACTTCTCCCACTAGTGTATATAAAATAGTAACCCTCCCAACAGCTACCTACTCAGAGCCAGCTTTATTTTTCTATAGCACCTACCAGCAGCTGCACATGTATTTTATTTGTCTGCTTGTTTTGGAGGGGTGACATTGTCTCCCTCGTGATAATGAAAGCTCTGTAGATGGAGAGTTTTTCTTGCAGACAGCTATAAAGAGTATCCATCACATACCAGATGTTCAATAAAAACATGTTGAACAACGAGATGAATTAATAGCATGCAGAAGGTAGGTACTATATTATATTTTCTTCAGAGATAAAGAGAAAGAGGCAGTGGCATGCAGAGACAAGGTAACTTATTGTGAAGCATAAATGTAGAAAGTGACAGAGCTTGAAGAAAACCTGTGCCATGTGGCTGCAGAGCTCATGACTGAACCACTAACTGCAGTGCTGTGCATGCAGTATTTCCCTAAAATAATCCTGTGGCCTGTCAAGACCTATGCTCCTGCAGTACCCACACCGTAGAATGCCATGCACTCCCTTAATTTCTACTTGTCCTTATAAGGCTGTTGTTTAAAAAAAGACACCATTAAATTGTTTCTAAATACAATTCCCATTCAGCAGAATTAGAGTTCTTGGAGACACAGTTGATAACAAGACTGATAAAGGGAGAAAATAAATTAGGCCTTGTCAGAAAGTAAGAAAGTGTTCAAAAAGTGATGAAACCACGTCAAAAGGACATATATATTTATTACCCACCATGTGTGGGCATTATCTATATGCTGTCTTCAAACCAACTCTGCAAAATACGTATATCAGCCTAGCACCCAGCAGTGTGTCTGATATACAGCAGGTCCCACCATATGATATTTGCCCTAATGGAATTTACTGAAAAGAAGACTGAAATCACAGTGGATATAGTGCATCATATCCATGAGTACACTGTAATAATCACAGAAAGAAAGGAAAAGAAGGAAACAAAAGAAAAAAAGAGGAAGGAAGGAGTCAAGGCAGAGTGAAAGGTAGGAAACAAGAGAGACAGAAGTGTTATAGAGGGAAAGAATGGCATAGGACTAATCAAATTAGAAAATATCCACTGTCACAACATTTAATACTTATTTAAGGCAAGATAGTTCAAAAGCATTTTCACACATTTCTAAAATATCACTTCACAGTTGACTTATTAATGACAAAGAAGAAAGGTAGCTTACAAAGAGAACTCGGTCAAACACCACCTTAATGATATGATGACATGTAAGATCACCAATAATGGGAGAAACTAATACCATGGGTGTCCTACTGCAAAGCCCTGTGATGAAATATAGTAACACTTAAAGAGTTAATCTTAACAAAAATGTTCAACTTGAATCTAATCCTAAGAAAATTATCAGATAAATTTAAGATCAGAAATATTCTGCAAAACAATAGGTTGTATCCTCCAAAAAATGTCAATATTATTTTGAAAAAAAAATTAAAGGAAAAGAAGAGAATGTGGTCCAGACAACTAAATGCAATATATAATCCCTTTTAAAATCCTAGACTAGATTAAAACTATTTATATAGGACATTATTAGGCAATTGGGGAACTTTGTATTGATTAGATTTTAGATAAGAGCATCATATTAGTGTTATATTTTTTGCATTGCAAACTGTTATGTTTACATAGGATAATTTCTTTGTTCTTGGGAGGTACATGCTCATTTATTTAGGGGTCTGGTATCATAATGGCTTCAATATCTCATCTGGATCAGCAAAACTTTATATTTATAGCTATCTATCAGAGAAAAAAAAAGTAGGAAGAATAAACTAGTTGGACAAAATAATTTCTGAATTTAGGTAAAGAGTATATGAGAAATTATTTCTTTTAATATTTCTGTACAGTAATTATTTTCAAAAATAGTTGAACAGCTACTTTCCAAAAACATTAAAAATTTTGAAACATTTGCAAAATAAAAATAATTTGTAGCTACAGGCTTATTTGTATTAATATATAGGTTCCTGCCCCCATGCAAGTCTCACATAATATTCAAACTCTCACTTTTCTCCATTTTTTTAAATTATAGAGATGTGAGGTACAAGTGAGGAATAATTATATAAATAAGCTGCATGCAGGTGAAGTTGTGGCTTCCAACTGGCCCTCACTCCCCATTGTAGTGGACCAGGTACCCTTCGTGTTTCACGCGTCCCCCAACCCTGGTCCCTCCCTCCCTCCCCTAGTACTGCCCAGTGACTGCTGATCCCTCCCTTCTGTCAATGTGACTAGTGTTCAGGACCAACTTACAAGTGAGAACATGTGGTATTCAGTTGTTTCTGTGATAGTTCACTTAGTATAATGTTCTCCAACTCCATCCAGTTTCTGCGAGGTCCATAATTTTGTTCTTCTTTATGACTGCATAATACTCCATCGTGTATATGTGCCACATTTTCTTTATCCAGTACACTTTCAGTGGGCAGTAGGGTTGAGTTCATGTTTTTGCTACTGTGAATAGAGTGGCAATAAACATGCGTGTGCAGATATCTTTTTTGTAGAGCAATTTATGTTCCTCTGGGTGTAGACCCAGGAGAGGGATTGAAGGATTGCATGTAAGATTAATTTTTAGTTATTTTAAGAATCACCACACTGTTTTCCATAGAGGTTGAACTAGCTTGCACTCCCACAGTGTAGAAATGTTCCTTTTCTCTGCACCGTACCAGCATTGGTTGTTTTAAGACTTATTAATGATCGCCATCCTTACCAGAGGTAGATGGTATCTCATTGTGTAGTTTTGATTTGCATTTCTCTGATGATTAATGAGGCTAAGCGTTTTTTCATGTGTATGTTGGCTGCTTGTATATCATCTTTTGAGAGTGTCTGTTCATGTCCTTTGTCTACTTTTTAATTGGATCATTTGTTTGTTTTTCTATCACTTGGTTTGAGTTCCTTGTAGATCCTGGATGTTAGGCCTTTGTCTGATGCATAATTTTGAAATCTTTTTTCCCATTCTATAGGCTGTCTCTTTACTCTCTTGATGGTTTCTTTTGTTCTGAAAAGGTTTTCAGTTTGTTGAAGTCCCACTTGTCTATCTTAGCTTTTATGGCATTCGCTTTTGGGGACTTGGTCAAAAATGTGTTGCCTATTCAGATGTGCATAAGGGTGTTTCCTACATTTTCTTCTAGAATTTTTATGGTTTGAGGTTTGGCGTTTAGATCTTTGATGAATTTTGAGTTGATTCTTGTATATGGTCATAGGATTCCAGTTTACCCTTTTGCATGTGGTTATTCAGTTTTCCCAGCACCATTTGGAAAATATAGTCTCCTTTTCCTCAATAATTGTTATTGGTGGCTTTGTTGTAGATGAGTTAGTTGAGGGACTGTGTTTTTACTTCTAAAATCTCTATCCTGTTCCATTGATCTGTGGGCCTATCTCTGTACCAATACAAGGCCATCTTGGTTATTATAGCCTTATAATAAAGTTTGAAATCTGGAAGTGTGATACCTCCCACTTTGCTTCTTTGGCTGACTTTTCTCCATTTCAGACACTGATTTTCATACATAGGATTGTAATATTAAAGAGTATCAATAGCAATGGTTACATCTGAAGATAACCTTGTAATTGACTGGAGAGTCGGTGTAAAATTTGCATTTTTTTCTTGCCATTGAGGTTTTCCTAAATATTTAAAGGGTCACAGGTTAAATTCTAGGATAGGGATTTGCAGAACACTGACATTTGTTCTAGGAGTGCATCACATCTAATGCCTATTTTGAACTCTGACCCAAATTTAAAGGGTTGATTTCCCACGTGCTATATAAAAATATCTATTTAAGCCCAGTATCTCCTCAACAGTAATTTAGTAATAGTCACAGTTCATTATGAAATCTTTGTTTTGTTATATGTCTGCTCTATGAGGTTGAGTAGAAGGGCTGTTGTAGACGGCAGCTGTAGAAGAAATAATTCATTCTACGTAGTTAAGCAAATAACATTTATTATGGTATATAAAATGGCTTACAAAATCACTGTGAAGGCCAAAAGGCAGATCCTGGGCTGGGCTTAGAAATTGCGTCTCCAGATGCCAGCTCCTGAATCACATTGTCTCTCAGTATCTGCACTAGTGGAATGATGGTGGCCTGACTCTGGGTCTTCCTCTGCTTAACTGAGTTCCAAATTTAAGGATTACCAAAACCTATCTGATTGACATAATCTAGATAACATGCAGAAACCCCATGAGAAGTTGCCTGAGTGATGTAGTTTTTAATCTTCCAACCATTGTAGAATAAGGAAGCCTACTTAGGAGCAGTTGGCATAGATATTGAGCTAGGCAATGCACGATATGATAGACACTTTGACTAATCTGTGTTATAAAATATTTAAAAACACTTCTAGCCCAGGGAAAACCAGATTCCTCTCCCCTCAGCTTTTCCTCTCTGAGCCCAGTCTTTCTTTTACTATATTCTCCCAAGGCTTCATTCAACCTCCCTGTTGATAAGATTTTCCTTCCTTGATGAAAATTTCACTTGTCACAGTTGACAAGTTATCTTAAATAACACCTGGCCCTAAGGACCAGGAGTATTTTGGCTTACACCTATTCTTATTCATCTCAGTCGCTACCAGATGTCCCAATTTCGCCGATTATCTATCATGAAAACACTATACTCAGAAAACCTCCTTTCCCTTCCTTTACAAGCCTATTATGATTCTCTTTAAAACTTGTTCTCTAATACCCTAAGTTTTTTTCTGAAACTCCACTTCATCTTATTAGTACTTATTACTCTGGCACATGGCTCTTCTTGAATTTATGCCTTCCCCAACTACCTTCTCAAAGGAAAACTGTTTTGTTTAGTAAAGGAAGTAAGTACAGTAAGAAGAGCATAGGAGTAGATTAATTGTCTTCTTTGCTCCTCCTCGATATTTTTGGACTGTGTCTTATTTCTCTTTTAAAATATTAGCTCCTTTAAAAGGCATGTCATCAGATTTTTTTTTGTATCCCTCCTTTTTTGTATCCTATATAATCCATATACTACCTGGTTGTCCTCAACGTCTGATATTCTCATGACTGTAGCCTTCATTCATTGATGATTTTGTTTTCTGGTTTACTGTTTTCCTAGCCACAACTGATGTTCTCATTATTCTTACCTACATCTCAGTCAGGCATATGATCCATTCAACAATGGCCTCTCATTTTGTTGATATCCTTTGTCTCAATGAACTTTTCTTCTACCTTACCTCAGCCACCCTTGCACATGTTCATATAACAGACCCTGCAATCATTGAAAGCTAGACACCTTATCTATCACCTCTAATTCTACCAGGTCATTTACTCTAAAACTATAATTCAAAAATTTTTTGATCTCGTTGAGGCCTCCTTTCTCGCACATCAGATTTTTACTACTCATCGCCTTCTTTATATCTTTAAATCCCTCTTGCTCAGTCAAGATTCAATGGTCCGGCAGTATAACATACTTGCCCATATCCTTAATTTATTCCTCTGTTGTACCCACTGGAAAAATTCAGCTAAATAGTTGAACATTACTGGTTTGCTCAGAAGTACCAATTGCAAATGTATTACTACACAATTCAAGGAATCCTTTAACAATGCCAGACTGCTCCACTACTACATTTCTCTAGTAATTTCACTTTCCCACTCTTCAAGATGGCTACTTCACACTGCCATGTGTTCCTCCCATTTCCTATACCATTTTATCTCATCACCCTCAGCTGATGACACCACTGCTTTGTTCATAGAGAACAAGTGCAATAAAATGAGAATTATTTTATTTGCCTACCAGTAATTATTCCAATTTACCTACACCTGTACCTCCATAATCTGCCTTCTGTCATGTGACTATGGAAGAAGTGTTTTGACTCTTCAGTAAGGCCAGCCTCTGTGTCTCAGATCTCATTTTTCTCTTGTCAACTCAAGAAATTTTTCCTAAAATAATTTCTACTCTTTCCTGCATTATAAGCTTATTCTTTTTGACTGGATAAATCATTTCAACAAATCAATTAATATTACTCTATTTAAACAACATTTACAGACACACATCTATGAGCATAAATTCCCTGGAATCAATTTTTGCTTCCAGTCACTGCCAATTTTCCCACAGTAGCAAAACTCTTCAAAGGTGTCTACACTGTTTGTATCGTCTTTGACACATTCTATTATTTGTTAAATGTACTCAAATAGTGTTGTAATTACCATTACTCCAGTGAAATGGCTTTTAATGAGAGCATCAAAGACATACTTATTACCAAAGCCAGTGATAAATTATCTGTTCTTATCTTATTCAGTCACTCAATACAATTTGGCACAATTGATTATTCCCTCTTCTTGATAAAATATCTCAATTTTTTATGATTTCTTTTACTTCATAAGCTTTTTAAATTTTATTTTAATTGTATTTTTACCAAGCCTTCCTTGTCCTTCAAATCTGGTAAAGGTGCAAGCCATTTAGCTATGTCCTAGAACACTTTCTTTTCTTTTCCTGCACTCAACCTCTGCACTCATCAGGTTCTCCATGACTTCAAATATAACTCTCAAAATCAATTATTGTCTGGGACTCTTCCCTGAGAACAAGTCTCCTATCTTGTTACCTATTTTCTTCTCTATTTCAAAATTACTTTGGCAAAGAGATCATGTCATTTCTCCTCCAAATTAACCCTATCTCAAATATCTCACAGTAAATGGTACTACCTTTCACATATTTGCTAAAACCAAAAATTTAGATTCATCTTGAATTACTTGTTTCCCCATGTATAACATATCCGATGAACCTGTTACTCCCATCAGTTATATCTTCCAAATTCCATTTCCAACTTTATGACTTCTTCCCTTTCTTATCAGCCCTTCTCATGGCCATCTTTACCTTTCACCAATTCTACTACAGAAACAATCTCATTGTCCTCTCTACCTCCTGCCTTTATTCTAGGCAAGAATGTTTCTTAAATATTTGAAGTTCAGCCGGGCTCAGTGGCTCAGCCTGTAATCCTGCACCTTGGGAGACTGAGGTGAGTGGATTGCCTGAGCCCGTGGGTTCGAGACCCGCCTGGGCAACGTAAATCAAAAAAATTAGCGGCGCGTGATAGCACGTGCCTGTAGTTCCAGCTACTTGGAAGGCTGAGGCGGAAGGATCGCTGGAGCCCAGCAGGTCGAGGCTACGGTGGCCGGGAGCGGCCACTGCACTCCAGTCTGGGTGACAGAGTGAGACTCCAACTCAAAAAAAAAACAAAAAAAATTTTGAGGTTCAGTTACTCTCCTGCCTCAAACATTCAGTGGAATCCAACTGTACTTAAAATAAAATCTAAAGTTTTTAGTGTGACCAACAATTTCTCTATGACACAAAGGCCTCTCTTTCTGAACTCAGTCTCTCCCTCCATACCCTTTGCTTGTTTCACTTCAGTCACAATGACCTTATTTCTATCTTTAAACACTTGAAGATCATTCTATTTAAGGGAATTTGCTCTTGTTACTTTGCTTAAAGAGACTACTCATCAGGAAGGTCATGACTCAAAATTCATCTGCTCAGAGACCTTTCCTGACTCCAGTTGACACCAGCCTATCACTCCCTGTCATATTTCTCTATTTTATTCTCTTCTTTGTATAATTTGTTTGCACATTTATTTACTGTTTTCCCAATTGTTTGCAAATGCTTGAAGGAAAGGGCTCAACTTCCTTTGTTTGTTGTTATCCCAAGTAACTAGAATAGGGCCTAACCCAATCTATAATTACTTGTCAACTGACTTATTAATTTAAAAATAGTTACATCTCACAAAATACAAGACAACTTTCTCTAGAATCTTTACTTACATTTTACATTTCTATACTTTGAGGAACATCAATGAAATGACATAAAGTTGTAAACATGTGCTATTAAAATATGGAACTCAAATCATTCCATGACAAACATACCTGCACATGTATGTTTGTTGCAGCTCTATTCACAATAGCAAAAACATGGAACCAACCGTGTTGTCCATCGAAGCTGGACTGGATAAAAAAAACGTGGTATATATACACAATGGAATATTATGCAGCCATAAAAAAGGACAAATACAGGGACTTTGCACCAACTTGGGTGGATTTGGAGTCCATCATACTCCGTGATTTATCACAGAAACAAATAATTAAGTTCCATATGTTCTCACTCATAAATGGACCTTGAACAATTATAATGTCATAAGAAAGTGATTGGTAGTAGTAGAAAACAGTCGGGGGGGGGGGATTAGCAGTTGAGGGAAACTGTTAGGGGAGGGAGGAGCATACCTCATCAACAAGAGTACCTGCATGATTAATGTTTATATACCTAACCCTGAATTGTACCCCACGTCTCTAGAATAAATGAATAAATAAATAAAATGTGAAAAAGATAGCAATCACTCATTTTCAGATAATTTACATAATTTTAATAGTCTATGCATATTTCTTAATCAAATATATTAACAAAACAATTTGAACAATGCTAAAGATTTATTCATTCACCCATACAGCCATTCATGCTTTCAATTTAGTTGCTCCCCCTCACCCCCAAATTCATGTGTTCTAATCCCTAGTACCTTAGAATGTGACTCTATTGAGAGATGGTGTCTTTAGAGAGATAATTAAGTTTTAATAAAATCATTAGGATGGGCCCTAATCCAATGTGTCTGTTATCCTTATACGAAGAGGAGAGTATAACACAGAAATACATGTAAAGACACAGGGAGAAGATGGTCATCTACAAGCCAAAGAGCAGATCTCAGAAGAAACCAACCCTGCCGACATGTTGATCTGGTACTCCTAGTCTCCAAAACTGTGGAAAAATAAATTTATGTTGTTTAAGCCACCCAGTCTTTGCCAATGAGCTTGGCAGCTCTAGCAAACAAAAACAGCTGAGAATGGCAACCAGCCAGTATACTTAGCTTTCTTAGTAGTATTTGTGGCTCACTTACACCTTTTGAAATTAACTACTTTACAACAAAAATGTTAAGATTCACACAGCTTAGTATTTGCATATCTATTTTTAACCTTTCTAAAGGATGTTTTTTTCTAGCACCATTTCCCCGGGCTTCTCAGATAAATACCTCTACGAAGAAAACAGAGAATCATGAAATGAATTGCCTAAATCACAACTAGCTGGTAGAAGATATAAGAGGATTTTTGTTACGTTAGTTTTGTTTTTCTCACTTGAAGTTATTTCTGTATGTGCATATTCAAAAATGTAATCTTGTTCTTCCATTAATCTTTTTGTATTACAGGTTATTAATTTTTATTTATAATATCTTTTTAGCTCACATCATAGATTTTTCTCGAGGAATACCTCAGAAGCACAGCTTGAGGGTGTTCTCCTCTTGAGAGTAAGCATTTGCTACAGAAAACTCCAGAGTTAGAGAACTACCATTTCAGGTTAACTGAGTGACTAAGCATTATTGTAGCATAATTTGAATGTTTTTTTAACGTTTCCACCAAAGAAGCTCAAATTGTTTGTGGTTGTTGAAGATTCATGAGAGTGCTGTGACTGCACAATAATTTGCACAACTTGCTTCTTTCCCATCAACTGAGCACAAAATGTATATGGTGTCTTCATGTCTAAATAAATGAGACACTACTTAGAAATAGCTTTATCTTTTTCCAACTTCAAATTTTTAAAAGCTTATTTTACATATAAAAGCATACAAAAAAAGAAAAGAAATTACAATTTATAGGCCTAGTATCTTTTTGCAAGATTTTGGTACATATCTTTTCAGTCACTGCATATAAATGATCTCTCTGTCTCAGTCTCTCTCTCTCTCTCTCTCTCTCTCTCTCTCTCTCTCTCTCTAACTCCTTTTTGCTAAATAGGATTGTATTGCATATGTAGCCTATCATTTCCTAGAAGTGACATCTTTAAAATATTGAGTCACCTATCCAAGAGACTTTTTAATGTCATTTACATAGGTTATATTAAATCTCTATAAGAAAACCTTATAATTTTATTTATCAAGTTCTTATACATATCTTCTTTAGCTTATTCCTGAGTATTTTTTGCTACTTTTACTATTTTGACAACACAACCATTCTTTCAGTTGGTTAATGCCAATTTTTATTTGTTGTTTTTATTATGTTTTAGAGACAGGGTCTTGTTCTGTCAGCTAGGCTGAGGTTACTGCTAATTTTAAAACCAAGCTATTGAATTGTACATTATATAAACACCAAACACATTAATGAACTCTCATTATTTTGAATATATTTATTGATTTGAAGAAACTTTGGGTTGATAAACCAACCTGGAAATAATGTTAAACATGACTCTTCATTTACAATATCTATTTTTTCTTAAATACTTGAAGACCAATGTTAAACAATAATGGTACATTCCATTCCAGAACCTTGTTAAACATTATTGGTAATAGCAATAATTATTACATTGTTTGTTTTATTGTAGAAATGATGAATTTACTGATTCCCCATTATGCATGATACTGATGTAGCTTGTGTGTCACCTCCAAATGTATACTAAGAAAAATACAGATGAAGTTATATTGAAAGATACAGATATAGATATATTAATTTAGGTTTAGCTAGAGATATATTACCTCAAATTGCTAAACTGAATATACTCTTCTTGGCTATTACTGGGTTCATTTCTATTTGCCTATGCAATCTTTACTCTTCTTGGAATTACCTAAGTTTAGATATCACCCCCCAGGTATTTAAAATTGGTCATCATGATCCCTACTACTTTGACACTCCTCTCACATTGTTGCCAACTGATAAGCTTATCCATTCAATTACTTCAAAAACTGAATGACTCCTAATTTTTTTGGTTCAGATTTGGCCTTTATTTTTATGCTAAGTTTAGGGTCCTTATTCTTATCCTACTTGCAACTCAAAATCAACATGCCAAAACCTGAACTCATTCTCTTGACAAGTCATATCCTTCAGTCTTTCTTGCCCTTGTTAAAATTGTAATTAAAACCCATATTATCACCTCCAACTAACCTAACCCTTTCTTTCCTTTCTCTGTTCCTTTCAGTTACTAATGCTTGTGAATTGAGTTTCTACATGGCCTCTTCATCATCTGCCTCTTGCTTCCTGCAAAAGTCTTCTTCTAAACTCCCATCCAATTTCCTACACATGTCATCTTTATGCTATTGCTAGACACGTTTGTTCTTGCCTGAATGCCTCCATGACACGAAACATTTATAGAATAATTTTCAAACTCCTTTGAATAGCATTTGATGATTGATTTGTTTTCCCAGATAAGCTGGGGCCGAAGCCCTAATATATGGGAACTAGACCAGGCAAAGGTATTTGACATCTTTTGTTTCCGTGATATGATAATTCACCAATTATCATACCTGAAAAAATTTTAGAATTCACAGAATCAAAATCTATGTATGTTATCCAAATACTTAAGTCAAATGAAGAGGATGATAAGGGCTACTGGTTATAACACCAACAATATAAACGCTAGGGGAACTTGATGAGACTTTAAGCTAACACTCAGGTGCATATATAGATGTATATCAAGAAAAGTATAGTAGGGATATTTACTTCTCCAAAATCTTTCAGCAAATTTACCTTTTTCAGTTGTTTTTCCTACTTTCTCACAGATTGCTGGGAAGCCAAAGGACTCTGCTGGTCTGAATATTCTTGACCCTTGCCTCAGTTTAGATATGCTCAAGACAAAGACACACAGGCTTGATCCAACTCCCAACCAATTTAAACTTGAAGATTATTAGGAAGCCTTTTGTCACTCATACTTGCACACCAAAAGGTGGCTCTAGAAATCATCTAGAGGCTCATGGCCAGTATCAAAGAAGCTTTAAGAGGAAAGAGAATCCCCTAATAGTAGTTAGCATCATCTTGCACAGCATAAATGTACAATAAATATGAACTAAACTGAAATAAAACTTATAAGAAATACAAAGATACTCTAAGATAAAATTTTTAAAAGTAGTTAACCCGAGGTAAAATGATGCTGTGAGCTTATCAAGGCATAAGTAATAGGCATATTTCCCATGTTATCTTTCCAAGGCAAAAGAAAGCATTTTAGGAGTTAGCTGCAGGGAAAAGTGATCCTAGGAAATGAAATATAAAAAGGGAGTTTGTGTCCCTGAAACTTCTGCTTTGTCTGGGTAACACCATTTCTCCTTCTATTTTGAATACCCTCACCAGAAAACTGAGACATTTGCTCTAGTTCGCAACAAAAGAGATGGTATTTTGAGCTGAAATTATTTTTATAGGAATAGAGAGACAAATAGACATGATGAAAGAAACACAATTTAATAGCAACCAGTGATAGGTATGGGCATTAAAAATAATTTTATTAAAGGATAAAAAAATTACAGATGGATAGGAGGAATACATTCTAGTGTTCTATAGCACCGTAGGGTGATTGTAGTTAACAATAATACATTATATCATTTGAAATAGCTATAAGGAGAATGTTGAATATTCTCAACACAAGGAAATCATAATAGTTGAGATGATGATGTATTAATTATGCTGATCTAATCACTGCACATATGTATTGAAGCATCACTATATCCCATAAATATGGGATAATAAATAATCCCATAATAAATTATGTCAATTAAAAAATAAAAATCATTTTTAATAAAATGATTCCAGATTTTGAGTTGACTGCAAACTTGATTTTAGTGATGCCACTCAAAATGTAAAGTATAACTGCTTCAACATAACAAAGAGATATAGTCCCAAAATCATAATAATAGAGCCTACAACAGCAAAAGCAGAGTGCATAGAAAGGGGGAGGTAAAAATTATCCTTACTCTGCCATTCCAATTTACCAGAAATATTGCATTCAATTTCTAGAAAAACATTAACACATGTTTAATTCCCAGAAGAGAATAGTCAGAATGATGAATCATGGCATATGCTGAGGTGAAATAACTGATGCCTTAGACTCAAAAATGGAAGACTTGTAGGAACACATTACCTGTACTTAAGCATTTAAAAGGCTCATATTTGAAAGAGCTCATCCTTCTGAATACCATCAACAAGGCATAAACTCTTAAAACATGTAGGAGTTACCAGATTCTAGTTTGAGACATAAAATATGGGGGGAAATGCTTTGTAACAAGATCTTAAAAAATGCAATCATATAAAAACAATTGCTAGTAGTCACTGAATTTCTTTAGGCACTGTACTACACTTTACATGCATCATCTCTTTTAATCCCCTCAACCAATCTGTGAGATAAGTATTATTACTAACTTTATTTTACAGTTGAAGAAATGGAAGCACAAAAATGCTAAGCTCACTGAACTAGCAAAGGTAGGTCAGACAGACCCAGTTGGACTGACCCCAGAAAAAGCTCTTAACCATTACATTGTAGTTACCTCACTGCGGTTGTTCTAAAGGAACTAGACAGTTGCATTTAGAAAAGCGTAAAAAAGAAATCATGCTTTAATTTGGAATGTCAAAGATGATCCTTGAAATTTCTTCCCATTTTAAAAAATATTCTCTGATCTTATGTTCTTTGTGGAAGATGAACCCGCATCTTCAGCCAAGATTCTCCCAGGATTTCAGCATCCATCTGTTCTGATCCTCAATGACTGGGAATTAAACTATCAAACAATGCAGTGTCCTAAAGTTGAAGGAAAGAGTGGAAGGAAATAAAATATACCCTAAGAAAACATCCTTACACATTTCTTAAGACAAGCCTTGTTCCCTCTTTTATCACAGGATTCAACTTCAACCAGTACACACACACGGATACACACACATACACACACACACACACACACGCACACACACATTATCTCCTTACTCCACCCTGCCATAGTGTGTGGTATATGGTTCATAATATGTGACAAAACTGATGGCATACTGTATACAGTTGCACATGTGTATAATTTTCAGATTATATACTATAGAAGCATTAAAAAGCAGCTTGAAAGTAATTATGTTCCTAAATACATGATAGATTTAAATAGTTATTGAAAGCAACATAAATGGTCTTCATCATTGCTCTATGTTATAAGATAAAGATGTAAGATATTTAAAAGACTCAATGACCAATTTATAACACTTGGAGTCTACCCGCATGCGTGTTGCAAATACTGATGATTTTTAAGTCTGTGAGCCATCTCAAATTCACACAGGAAGTATCTGAATTATCAAAACTGGTTGTACTCATTTTATAGAACTTTTAGGATCTCAAGTTATCTGTTAATTCTAAAACCCTCACGCGTTTGCAAAATAAAGCAGACACTGAATTGTATCAGAAACAAAGCATCAATAATTACTCCAAACAGGGAAAGCATTTGAATTACTTTGCAATTTTCTCTTCTTTTTTCTTTTTGGTATGTGGTTCTTTTTAAAAACATTTTTTTTTAATATTAAAAATGTGGGGTACAAGTCAGGATTGGGTACACAAGCAGTCTACGTAGAGGTGAAGTTTGGGCCTTCCTTTTGACCTCATTTCTCCTGGACAGGGATCATGCACCCTTACTGATGTTGTTCAACCTTCAACAATAGTAATTTATGTTCATATTACCACATGCTACATACAGCAATTCACTAAACAGTGCATTAGCTACATTGGTCCTGAGTAGACAGAGATTAGTTTTGGCACATTCAGTAAAAGACTGACTTTGAGACTGTGATAGAGATTAGGCGGGGAAGGGATTCATGCTGAGAAAGAAACATAAGCATAGAAACAGAGATATAAACGTGATTTCATATGTAGAGAAAAATGAGAAAATCAGAGCATCTAAAGCAGAAGGTTAAAGAATATATTTAAGTAACAGTAAACAGCCTTAAACAGAAAATTTGTCTGTGTGTGTATGCACACATGCATGCATGCAAGTGCATGCCAGTGGTGGTGAGACAGGAGATAGCTAGAGAAGGACTAGGCAGACAGACAGGAGAGTCCTCTGGTAACAAGGTAGTGAACTCCCGGCAGGTCTCTCAGACTCTGCATTGGTAAACGAGCTCCCTGCAAGCCTCTCAAGCTAGAGCTTAGGTACTCACTGCTGGGATTGAAAAGCACCCAATCAGATCAGCAACAGCCCACAGCTAGTGCTAGCCAATCGGCTTGGACTTATAGCTATATAAGCACCAGGTTTTCGGCCCCAGATGGGCAACCCCTTCAGGTCCTCTCCTACTGTGGGAGCTTTTCTGTCTTCAAAAGATCCTGCTTTCTCACCTTTCGGCTGTCCATGTCCCTCATTCTTCCTGGGCAGGAGACAAGAACCTTAACCCTGAAGAGCTGCAACCTGAAAAGCTGCAGAAGACCATCAGAGTCGAAAAGCCATGCACCCCAGACAGAGGCTGGCTTGCCAGCCAAAGGAGCCAGCTGAACCAGGAAAGCTGCTGGAAGAAGGCGAAACTCCAAAACTGAGACACCCAGGGGGCTAGACTTGCCAGCCCACCGAGACAGCAACACTCTCAGGGCTTGGCTTGCCAGCCTGTTAGGGCCAACACCCTAGGGGCTAGGCTTGCCAGCCCCCACCCCCATCGCAACACTTAGGGCTTGGCTTGCCAGCCCATTAGAGCTGACATTTCTGGAATTAGGCTTACCAGCCCCTCCACGACCCTCTCTGGGGCTTGGTTGGCCGACCCATTGAGCTGACACTCTTGAAGCCCAGCCTGACCAGAAAAATCTGCATCAGTGGGGGAGAGATTGTGCCCAGGAAAAAACAGTTTATGCAGGAATGTGAAATGACATTATTGAATTTACATTTTTTAGTGCATCATGAGGAGCTACTAAAGATAGAAGCAGGATCTTGAATCAATCCGATGATGAAAAGACAACTGATTTTCAAATACATAAGAACATTTCGGAACAAACATATGTGGTTTGTGTGTGGAACAGATGTGTGGCAGAGGAGGGAGGTCAATTTCAAAAATACCCACAAAAGGAAATATATTCCAAAATGTTTTCCACCTATGTACTCTCACAGAATATTGTATATGTCAAAATATATAAGTTTAATTGCCCTATTATGTATTCAACCTTACATTGATTTTGATTATTTAATTTCTGCTGATTTTGTTTGGTGGTCTTTATTTACTCAAACTGTTCTGAAAATATATAAAGGAATTAAGAATCTTTTAAATTCCTATCAATATATTTTGCCCTTGATTTATTTATGAAGGAATCAAGGAATACATACCTGTGTAATCCTTAATTAGTTTACCAATAAGTTATCTGGGAAGTCAAAAATACTTATAATGCCCCTAAACATTATATTTTCCTTCTGAATTATAAATTAGTTAAGATGTATTTTTAATACTGCATTCAGTGTGACTGTCTCACACTGATTATGTAAAGCTCTTAATCCCTTTTTTATTACTTCTGCTAAGATATATGGTGTAAGTCCTGGCAATGAAGTATGAAGTAATCATATACAAGTGTAACAAATTACTTGCATTTAACCAGCTAACTACGCATCTCTAATCTTTAGATTCAAAATATCTGCATCATATTATGTACAAGTTTATTTAAACAGCTTGTACCTTTTACTCTAGAATCAAGATGCTATAGGATAAAAAAGGGCAAAAAAAAAAAAAAACAGTTTAGTAATAGCAAGACGGGACCCATGAATCATGAAGTAAACTGTCTTCCATCAGCCCATATTGGCAGTCTTTTTTTGATCCAGGTCATCAGGAATGCAGAAGCAGGAAACAATGCTGAAGTCCTGGAATCTATGCCAGTTCTCTTTGATACTTCACATCTTTTGGCAGACAGCCTGCTGTGTCCTTAGAATGAGAGAAACTAAATAACAGCAAGGAAGCACCTGCCTTAGCCAGGAGATTTGACCTATACATTACCTCAATCTGCAAGGCAACTGTCTTTGAAAGCTCTGTCAACTATTCACATATGCTACCTCATCTAGATTCATAACATCTATTGAACTAGATGAAGACTAATGTTATCACCATTTTTCAAATGGAAATCATGAGGTACAAAGTGGTAATATACAAATCCGAGAAAAATAATCATGTTATAACGCAACCTTTAACTCTAGAATCTGTATTCTTCATATGTTTGCTAGCCAGATTGTACTTTATGGTCATGTAGATGATTCAGCAGGCATATCTACTGCAATACATTGTTAGAGGATAAAAGTGTGATAAAAGTGTTATGTTGGATAAAAGGCTAACTCATATTGAATATAATGTTTACAGCGTTTTCCTAAAGCTACAAACTCAAATAGTAAGACAAGTTCTTACATGTGTTTTTCACTATGACAATTATTTTTGCATCTCTATTAAGCTGTAAATCAATAAATAACACATGAAATGAATCCATTGTTGGGAAATAAAACATGATTTAGGGTCAATTTCAATAACTTCAAGGTACTACAGAAATGCACTTATAGGGATCAATATACATTTTTTTCGCTCAAGAGGCTTTTATGCTGATGCACTCATTTTCAACAAGGAGAAATATTTTGCAGTATAAAACAAGGGAAACTGTGTGACTGTAATAATGTTTCAAACCTTTACCTTCTGATATTTTAGGGCAATGCAATTACCCTTCATCTTTCAAATTCTTTTAACCCTAAATCACAAAGCCATTATCAAACCACAAACAACTATGTCAAAATCTGATTTAGGGTACCACGAATTTGATGATCATCAATTTGGCAGTATATTTGTAGAATTTAAAGAACAATCTGATGTTTAATTTCATGTTGATCTTTCCAGGCAAACAGCAAATATTTGTATAGAAATTTAAAGAAAAGTCATTCTATGCTAAAAGTACTGATGCTTACTTATAATGAAAAAATAGTAATTTTGTTATGACTGAACACCGAAAAATATATTGTCATCAAATAGCTAAAATTTACAACTTAAATTAACAAAACTATTGGTTTTCACAAACAATCAGCACGTAGATAAAAAATGGTACAATATTTTAATGATGGTGGAAGAGAAATATGAATTCACTTTTATCCATTTTATGAAATCCACAACCAAATGCATTCCCATTTCTGTAAAATGCTCTAATATAATACCTGAATGTATGGTTAATATTTCATATGGCTCATTCAATGTCCTTTTCAGACCTTCAGAATAATGTTTTCAAGTGCCCTCTAAAGAGATCTTCCTGTCTCCGGGAATGATCAAATACGTCTCAAGTTACTGTGCTGTGGTTTTACATTAGAAGGAGGTTATCTGCCAACAGTTCATGTAATTTGCACTTGAGAGACTGAATTTTTTTTTTTTTTTGTCTACTCAGCTATCCTATACCTTTGAAAAAACATTACATTCTCTTGTGCTATTTCTTCAAATACCCAACCTTGAAATTCTAACACTAGGGATTCACATATAGTTGCTAAGGTAATACCCTGTGTATGCTTTTTAGACCTGAGCTTTTTCATTTTGTGCTGATATAAGCAAAGACAAAAATAGGTTGTTTAGATAGAGAACCATAGAAGTATGCGAGAAAGAGGTGTAAACTTATATGAGATAAAGGGCAATGATATTTGAGACATTTTTTGGTTAATATCTTACTAATAACTTGGTACTATTTGTCTGTTATACATGGCAGGCACTTGTACAAAAGCCTTACCAATAAGGAAGGTTAAGACTTCTATCCAAATACAGGTTAATCAGTGACTATGATATATAAATTTAATTAAGAATGAAATGACCTACTTCTGTGAATGCTGAGGGCATTTAATTTTTTATGAGAGCTCCACATGACTGTCTCCACAGTGTTCTAATCTTTCCCGTGTATTGCTTCTTCAAAGTTTATCCCCACTTGATTTGGGATAAAAAGTGTATGTCTTTATATTAACACCTAAGGCAAAGCAAAAGTGGCATTCCAATCTAGCTCAGCTTATAAGTCCATATTGACAGGGCTTATTTGGAATGTCAAGGCCTTCAGAGTTACAAGGAAATATGTTTTCACCTGTGAAATTTCAATTACCTAGGTTTACTTTTTCACTTGCGATCCCAGGAATATGGCACCCAATTAAAGAATGTGCTGGATATCATCCATGCAGCAGTTTTAATTTTAACTCTAGTTATTTGATAGTAATTTATCCACACAGTCCAGAATTAAACATTGCCACCCTCTATCTGTTCAGACCTCCCACATTGTTTAATTTCAATTTAAACTATAATATTATTTTCATCACATCAATCCTATGAAGTAGATGAGCAAGTTAAATTATGATTATTTTATAAATGAACAAACTAAGGACTGAGATGAAATGATATTCTCAAAGTTGCACATCAAGTTAGTAACAAGGCAAAAATAGAATCCACGTGTCCAGTACCCTTCCAGAGTAACCTGGGAGGGTACTCTTTCTATGAGGTCATTCACTCTACTATGCAGATAAGACAAGTGGATCTGTATTAAAGAGCTTCTTTTTGCTCAATTAATTACACTGTAAAAAAAAAGGGTAAAACTGAATCATATTTGTTAAAACAACATATTATTTCCTGTGTCTGTGATTTCCAGATTAGAGCAGCACATGGACTATAAAAAGTGTTTACCAGATTGCATATCTTTTGAAAGCAAAAATTGTCTTATTAACATTGTGTTCCCAGTGCCTTGCAAGATACCTGCTCAAAGAGAGGAACAAAATGGATTCTTGATGTTGAGCAAATGGTCCATAAGTTCTGTCCTTATAAAAAATATATTATCTAATTTTTTTTTTTTTTTTTTTTAGTTGGAGTCTCACTCTCAGACTGGAGTGCAGTGGCCGCTTCCGGCCACTGCAGCCTCGACCTGCTGGGTTCCGGCGATCCTTCCACCTCAGCCTTCCGAGTAGCCGGAATTACAGGCACGCGCTACCACGCCCGGCTAATTTTTTCATTTTATTGTAGAGATGAGGTCTCGCTTGCCCAGGCGGGTCTCAAACCTGCGGGCTCAGGCAATCCACTCACCTCAGCCTCCCAAAGGCGCGGGATTACAGGCTGAGCCACCAAGCCCGGCTCCCTTTGTTATAGTATTATAATTGTTCAAGTTCCGCTTATGAGTGAGAACAAATGGTACTCTGTTCTTTGTCCTCCTCTTTTAAAGACATTTCTTAATTCCAACGCCTTGCAAGAGACATTGCTCTTCCAATAGTATGCTTCAGATAACCCCTCATCAATTTCTTTCTTTCAAGTCCTTCTGTTTCCTGTGTTAATATCTTTATTGTATTACAGATCACAGTAACCTCACATTAGATTTGCTTGTATTTATTTATTTGTTGTGCATTGTATTTGTCTCTTTCACAAGCCTCTCAAGGCTTTCTTTCATTTTCAGATTCCCTGTGGTACCTGTCTAGGCATGGGGACATGTAGAGAAGAAATCCTAAATAAAGGCTAATTTTCCCAAATTCTCAAAAATTATAATCTTTTCAACAGGATAGGGTAGCTGAGTAAATATTTATTATAATGAAAATAAAGTAGCTTCCCATAATAATGTAACTATCTAGAGCAATGTTTTCACTCATTTGGAGATGTCACAGATAACAAAAATCATTGTGGTCAATAACTGG